>CM047587.1:41732665-41861051 GCA_026184515.1 Peronosclerospora sorghi | reverse complement strand
CCTTCTTTGATGCAAGCAAAATGGATGTATTCCATTTTGCCTGTTCGCGAGTGCTTTAAAAAGCGCCCGCGCATTACGTGAACTCTATTCACGTAATCATCTGGGCTTTTGTTGTAGTTGTCAACAAAAGCATTCCAACTCTGAGTCAGGGCTTCTTTATCGTCCCTGTTCCTCCTTGACCCTTTCCGTCTCGAATAGTATCGAACCTGGAAAAAGAGGTCAATAAAGTACAGACGTCTATCGTCTGTACTTCGATCGAATCGACGTGACTGGATGTCTTCGCAGTCATTCAGCACGTTGATATCGCATATTGGCAGTCCCGCTTACGGCGACCGCCACTGTTGGGGACAATAGCCCATCCAGGGGTCCAAAACCCCACTTTGTACGGAACATGTGGTTCCGTACGATGATACGCTTCAGAAGCGGCAGGCACCGCTTCTGTTCGAGCTCTTTTAGCAGGCGGAACACCGCCTGCTTCAACACCACGCGCCGGGGTTAAATCACCCCGCCGTGGAGAAGTACTTGGTCCAGATGGGGCTCTGCGTTCCCGCAACCACCTGTAATAATCATTGTCACTGTCATAGCTGACAGCGACACCAGAGTCATCATCGCTGTAAGGCGATGAGCACCTAGCGAGTTTCGACTCTCTAAATCCTTTCGTGGGGACAGCTGTGCCCCGATCACTTTGTTCGGAGTCAGAACTGTCTCCGAACATGGAAGAACCCTTCCTGGCAACACACCATTCGGGGGTTGTCATCGTGCGAGATGTTGCATTAGCAACATCTCCCTGTCTTGCCAGATGCCGCCTTAGCAGCATCTGTGGTCGAAGACGGTACGTCTTCCGACCTTTGCGTAGTTGAAGCTGCTAATGCAGCGTCACTGTTGTCACTCAACACCTCAGCACCTAGTGCTGAGGCGGAGGAAGAAGCTCCTTCGATGCTTTCAGCAGCGCTCTTTAGAGCGCCGCCGCGTGCTTTGACCATCGATTCGATGGTCAATCAGTTGATAAATGAGAACGACCAACAAGTGCCACCCATGATTGGCCAAAATAAGAATTATTATTGGCCAACCACCTTAAGTGGGGGGTGATGTAATGGGGTGCCATTACATAATTGATATTCAAGTTAGAATATCACAGTTAAATTCAGACACGTTGTCTGAAATTTAAATAAGAAGATTATAAGTTATTATAATCTACGAAGGAAAAGTCGATTCGGTATAAATACCGAATC
Source organism: Peronosclerospora sorghi (assembly GCA_026184515.1). NCBI lineage: Eukaryota > Oomycota > Peronosporomycetes > Peronosporales > Peronosporaceae > Peronosclerospora > Peronosclerospora sorghi. The sequence continues at coordinate 41,859,819 of CM047587.1, read as the reverse complement.
TTTCAGGTTAACTAATAGTACAGTTAGTCGAATACTTGATATTATTATATTAGTTAGGTAATTACTATACTATTAGACGCTAACCACCCATTAAATAAACACTCTTAATTTTGCGTTCTAACAAATAAGTAAATATTTATATTTACTTTTAGTATAGGATTAGTTGTTACCAACTAATCCTGCCCTTATTGTATTGCGCGCTTCCTCGCAAAATACAGTGTAAGCCTGTAACAGGATCAGTCCTGTTACAAAAGGCAACCGTGTATTATTACACAAGTCCACCTAATCTCAAATTTTCGACATGCAAAAGACCAACAAGGTCTTAACGGTAAATGTTTCCGTGATCATTGACAATGAAACTCATTTTCCGGCCGTGATGGCCATTATCGATGAGAACGACACTGTTTTGGCCCGGCAATCAGATGTCCCTAAAGGGTCGTTGATGCATTTTCATGCACGACTCGGACATCTGAATTACGATGCCATTGAACGTTTGGCCAAGGATGTATCTAGTGGGATAGTCTTGACGGACCATATACGGATGAATTGTTTGAGCTGTGACCAGGGAAAGCAAACTAAAAATTCGAGGTCCGTCAAAGACAGTGGCACCAACTCACCGATTGATCGTATCGGTGGTGTCATATGTTCGGACCTAAAAGGTCCAATCACCCCAAAAGAACGCCTAGGCAACAGATATATGATCAACTTTGTTAATCATAAGTCTAATTACGTGCGCGTTATTTTGGCGAAAACGAAAGATGTTGCCGCGAAGAAGTTTGAACACTTCATGGCATTTTTTGAAAGGCATTTTAACTGCAAGGTTAGAATTTTACGTACCGAAGGAGGGTACGAGTTCAAGAATCTCGATGGTTTCTGCATGCAGACTGGTTTTGAACGCCAAATCAGTGAGGCCAACAACCAGTCTAGCAATGGAAAAGCAGAACGCATGCACCGAACAGTCATGAACATGGCTAGGTGCATGCTTCTCGCAAGTGGATTACCTCTCACTTTTTGGGGCGATGCGGTTCAATACGCTGCGTATATATTGAACCGCAGCCCAAGCAATTCGAATTCTCGCGGTCAGTCACCTTTGGAGGTGCTGACAAACAAACAACCGAACCTCGGTGAGATCGTTGTTTTCGGCTCGATCTGCACTGTGTATAGAAATCCTAGAAAGGATTTACTAGCACATCGTGCCCAGGTTGCGGTTGTGGTTGGGAAAAGCGAAGAGGTCAAGATGTATAAGGTTTACCTAAAGGGTGAACGCAAGGTTGTTGTGACGCAACCCCCGATCAAAACCTTACACTTCAACAAAGTATGGTGGAAGATCGACAATCAGGGGGGGGGAACGACTACCTCTCCGACCACCAAGAAGACGAAGGCTAGCAACAAAAAACGTTGGCAACGCGAGCCATGCGTCACGCAAAGTGTTTCCAAGTCTAATCTTGAAGATCCGACTACTTCTGACGAAGTTACAAATGAAACTCCAAGTGCAGTTGAAGATGGTGGGTCCATACATTTCGTTAGTGAAATGGACCCGACGAGTTTTACTCAAGCAATGAAGTCGGCGAACAAGAACAAGTGGACAATTGCTGTTCAGGAGGAGCTTAATGCTCTCGAACGTAACGAAGTTTGGAGCGTCGTCGAGAAACCTCAAGATTGTAGACCTCTCCACACGAAATGGGTTTTCAAGACAAAGCTGGACCAAGATGGTGAAATCGAACGTTTTAAGGCTAGACTCGTTGCATGTGGCAGCCAGCAACGTTTTGGTATTGATTACACCTTAACGTTTGCCGCCGTTATCGATATGAATACAGTCAAGTTGGTTCTGGCGTTGGCGACCAAGTGGCAGGTGCCTGCGAGGCACGGGGATATTCCAAACGCCTATGTTAAGGCTGAGGAAAATGAACACGATATTTTTCTGTTCATCCCCCAAGGTATGCATCTAAAAACCGATGCATTCACTAGATGACCAATCCGAAAAAGTACTCAAGCTCAGGAAGACGCTTTACGGCCTCAAAGAGGCAGGACGACTGTGGAATAAGCTGATTCATGAAAAGCTTTTGGATCTGGATTTTACGCAATGCTTGACGGACATGTGTCTATACGTCAAGCACTTGTACGGCGAAACCGTTATAGTAGGCATCTATGTTGATGACCTACTAGTAACTGGTACAAGGAGGAGCTCTTGGAGCAATTCTTTGATGATATGAAATGCCTCGAGATTAAGAATCTCGGCATGGTATCAAAATTCCTTGGTATGCGAGTGGTTTTTTGACGCCAACTCGGGATACAAGTTGGATCAAGAAGTGACGATCGATGCGATCATCAAGGACTTCAAGATGCAGGACGCAAATGCAGTTCGAACACCGATCGGCACCGACTTTGAATATACCTCGCTTCAACCTGTGAACCTCTCAGTAGTGATGGTTCGATCACTATCAAGGATTTCCAGTCTTTGGTCGGCAGCTTGCTCTGGATCGCTCGCTGCACCAGACCCTACATTGTATACGCCGTTCATAAGGCGACTCGACGTACTCATGCCCCCACCATCGCTGACTGGCAGCTTGCGAAGAAGATTTTGCGTTACCTTAAAGGTACCAAATATCTTAAGTTTTGTATGTGTCGTGGTGAGGTGGCGAGCAACGAGTTGAGCATCAAGGAGTATAGCGACGCGGATTACGGAGGTTCCAAGAGCGATAGGAAGTCAACCTCCGGTGGACTCATATTTTTGGATGGCGTTTTGGTGGCTTGGATTTGCAAGAAACAAGGTGCCGTCTCGTTATCGACTATGGAAGCGGAATTTTATGCGGCTTCGACGAACGTAGTGATGCTTTTGGGATTCAAGGAGCTCAAAGAGGAAGTTCAAGTCAAGATGAAGCTGCCCATGCAACTTTGTATGGACAACCAAGCAGCAATCAAGATTTCAAGGGCGACCAAACAAGTACCAAGATGAAGAATGTTGACATTCGAGTCAAATTTATTGTTTCAAAGTTATCGGATGGACTTATCGAAGCTACCTACGTTTCGACTCATGATATGCTTGCTGATGGACTTACCAAGGCACCGCCTGAATCAATGTTCGAAGAGCTACGCGCCGCGCTCTGCCTTCAACATGTGTGATTCTCGAAATACACATTGAGGAGGAGTGTTAAAAATAGTCTGTATACTTAATTATTATAATTAGGTAGGACCATTTGTTTTTAGTTATAAATCTGTATTCTTATCTTTTAGGTGCTAAAAATAAGGCAGCTGTACTCGGTTCTGAGTACTGCCTATTTTTGTACTGATAAGGTATGTAGGTAACACAACAGCTGTTAGCGGTATAGTATACCTGCAACAGCTCATGCATATATATGCTAGACTAGCTAATCACTTCTCAATAAACTTTGCATTAGATAAACATATAATTGCATTCACTTCGTCGGACGTTCAACAATCTCTCAAAGGGTGTCACTTTCGCCACCTAGCTGTAATTGGTTGTCGAGATACAGACACGAGACGATTTGGTATATTTGACTTCACTATACGACTATTACGACTCGAGTTTCCTACGTATCTAGGCTACGATGGATGCTAACACCTTTCAACAAAATTAATAGACGATAGTTTGGGGTATCGTGCTTCGTCTTGAAGGTACGGAAGAGCGCTTTCTCGGCATCCATATGAAGTATAAAGTCATCGTATCACTTATCCATACAGTAATATATCAAGCACGAGAGCAGATTGGTACTTTTAGCAACATTCGGACAACAGTCAGTGAATTTAATCTTATTTTCCAGTGGATTTATCATTCCTCGGAAAAAGGGCGTCGATTTAACAAAAAATTAATAATAATTTCAAAAGGGCGTCGATTTAACAAATTTTAGGCGTCGATTTAACAATTCCCTATCTTTCCCACCTTGTGTTCCCATGAGTATGGACACCTATGCACCTGGATGGGGTACCCGGTAAGAGCAAGTCATAAAATGTAGAGAGGAGGTTTGGAAGTCGTCATGGAGGAGCGAGCAGCAGTTATACTTAGTAAAGTGGATGGAGAACACTGACCGAGAACAGTCAATCGGTTAGATCAACCAATCTAGGTAAACTACTCCAATGCACTGTAACACGCACTATAACTCTACAAAAAATGTCTCTACACTCTTCCACATGGCCCAAACTTTGCCTCCCCTTCCAACAATTAATGATATTGATGTGTTCCAAACACGAGCGACGGTTGAATGAGTTTAGTTTATCTAAGCTTTTACCGTCAGAGGGATGCACATACAATTATGAAAGGGAATCAAACAAGCTAGAGGGGACCGTTTTAACACTCTGCTTGCGTGCTAGGACGCGCTACGACTTGCGTACTTGAAAAGGAAACCGTATGATGATATATTACCAGTGGATCCAACGTACATCACTCCAACTCATGTGATCTACGTAAAACTATATATTCTAAAAAATACTATCACATGGTTGGTCGATATTACCTATCGTAGAGATCAGCCCTGCAATCTGATTATCTTTTTTAATACATCCTGAACGTCCCAGGAAGGTCCGTTTGCTCACTAAGATAGTTGAACTTTCAGTATACCGTTTGATAAATTACTTCGATACTTTCTTTCATGAGCAGCTGTTCATTTTAAATTTACGCTGACTTTTTCTCCCATAGCTGCCCGCCCGCTAGTCCCATATACGGGTGGCAGCCCATTGGCAATTCCCACACCCATATACAGTGGCTAACATTTCGTTTCAACTCTACTGCGTGCTACCCGTCATTATAGATGTCTGTAAAATCTTGATATTCTAGCACCTCCGTTGTGCCGGGCAACGTTTCGCCAATCATGTTCTCCGAGATACATTTCGACGAATAGTCAACCTTCCGCAAATCCTAATCCTCTGTTGGTGGGACCACTCGGGGTTTCTTGAACCTTCTCCACTACACTACGACGTTGCTCAAGTGTTTGCCTTTGATTAGACGTACTCGAAACGACTGGGACTTGAGTGTTCTTTTGCTAGACAAACGTAACTACATAAGTTTCCAAACTGAGTGGCGTTTCATGAGTATAAATTTCTCGGATGGATCTGCTCATGTGATGGGACCGTGGTAAAGCGATGAAAAGTGAATTTTTTTTAGCTATGACGCCCACATCTGGGAACTGATTTTCTGAAAGTGGGAGGCGTATTAGCCGTAACGACTGTAGATTTCTAAGAAATATTCATGGCATTACGGTTAAGAGTTATGTATTGGAATATAGAAGTGGAGGAATATAATAAGATGCGATCTTGAGGTCGATCCGATCGGGTGGTGTGTGTACTGATCCAAAGTTTTACAAAGAGCCGACCGTGTGACGAGACTAACCCCGGCTAGCCGGAATGGGTCAAAGGACAAATTCCAATGAATCTGGCTGTTAGATGGGTGATCCGACCAGGGTTTCTGACCGATCAGACCACACATTCGATCTGGGTGCAGAGTAGTGGATCGGAGCAACTGATTGTCGAAATCTTTTCGCATCGGTCAATAGATAGGGCTGACGGAATCGTCTATAAGAATAATCGATGAACGGAATTTCACAACGTGATTTCGACCAACCTCATGACAGGAAATGAGGGTATGTAGTTTTAGGTAAGTCACGCGATCTGATGTGATGCACACAGCAAAAAGATCTTAATTCTTCATACCAGTTGGTTTTGTGTTCATTCTCAAACAGAAGAGTCACGGTACGTTGTACCTTGCATTGGGAACGGAAGTTTACTCAGTTCAAGCTATCCCCGGACAAGACATCACAGACCCGCTTGGTTCGCCAGAATTCCTCCGATGAGATTTGTGTTTTTTAACACACCCACACTCAACTGTAGATCGCCCGTATTTTGAGTATGGTTCTGTTGGAAAGGTTGTGTGTAGACTATAATTGTTTTTCTGTAGAAGATCGAGGGTATTAATAATTTTTACGAGATTTTATATTTTCGCTCGGGTTTTGGTTGAACCAGTACATAGAGCAAACTCTCGATAAGAGTACACGACTTAATACCAACTCTATCCGGTACCCCGTTGAAGGGCTTCCTACGAGGCATAGCACTCGTCGCGATCAGGTAAAAATTGGACCTGATTCGGCAAGATCACTTATTATTAACCTCCACCTCGTGATAACTGCCAGATACAACGAGTACACAAGGTGAGAAAGCAGAAACACATATCGTCAACTACTGCCCGATCTTGTTCTCGATACGGATCATAAGAACATATCTGAGGCGGTCGTAGAAAGCGAACCACTTAATTAGACAACTGGGTTCATTGTGCTTCCCGTGAATTAAAGAGCCGTCTTAATTGATATACAGACAAACCTCTCTAAATGTACTCTCCCTTTTTCATAAACCTCGATAAGATAAGGCAAATGGCTTTCCAACTAGTTTAATTAGTGCTAAATGATAAAAGCTCTCTGAATGTCTAAATGATAAGCCCTACGAGAAGACCCTTATAAGATAAACCTCCATAAGTGATAGTTGGTTAAGGCTGGGTGAAGGTTGTCATGTCCATGATTCTTGGTGTGACCTCACAGGGATGCTCATTATCCCAAATGTTTGCTCGAGGTTTAATGAGTTGATAAGAACAGATGAAGAGGACGACATACTAATTGACGTAGGGTAAGTAAAAGGAGTAATGTCGTTCTGATCATGTACTTGTCCTGATTTGCTAGATTATTGATTCTTGATCCCATTGTAAATAGCATGGCGATTTGTCCCTTACCCGATCACATATCAAATACTGGAACTTCATTTATTTGACGAAGCGGCTACATATAGAATACTCTGAGCCGTTCAATTTAGCTCTGAGCTTCCATTGGCTGTAGATCGGACTTCGTCTGATCCACCTCACAGCAGATATCGAGTGTTATAATAGGCGGACGACGTCACCAATAGGCGGTAAGGTGCGACAAAAACATTCCAAGAATCATCTCATAGCAAAGTAATACTGAACCCCAGCAATCATAACTAAACGTGGCGAGAAAGCACGTGGAAACCGGCTGGCGGACGCGTATCATCAGTCTCTGACCATTCGCCAAAAGAAAGAATTTTTGCTCAAGTGGAGGAAAAATCCGAAGTGGACACGAGAGGAGGTTGCCTCCTTCATCAAGAGTCGGTACAACGTGACGCTTGCGCTGATCTCGATTACAAGACTGCGCAAAAGCGAGGCATCGATGATGGCTCCCGACGACTCAGCCAGTGACCTGCACAGGGTGAGAAAGTATGCTAATCCTGAGATCGACAGAGCCCTATTTCTATGGGTTCAATTCGCTCAGCATGCGCTGTCTATAACGGAAGAAGGGGTACGGCAAATGGCACAGAAGTTTGCCGATTGGTTGAAGGATCCAGCTTCAAAGAGCTCAAGTTTTCCAACGGATGGTTGGAAAAATTAAGGCAACGAACAACATCAAGTGTAACAAGTGCATGGAGAATCTGGAGATGCCGATAACCAGGCCATCCAAAGTCAGCTCCCACGACTTCGAGAAAGTTTTGAAGAGTGTGAGCTCGACAACATTTTCAACATGGGTGAGACCGGCCTGTTCTGCAACATGCAGCCAGATCGCACGTTGGAAACGAGACAACTGGAAAGCAAGAAGAAAGACAAAAAATCGCCTCAGCGTGGTCCAGTGCTGTAATGTCACCGGAACGCGGAAGTTCAGGCCTATGATTATCCACAAGTCGAAGAAACCCAGGGCATTCCGGAACGTAAACGTCATTAATATGGGATTTGATTACGAAGCGAACCGGTCGGAGGGGATGCTTTTTGAGGTCTTCCGCCGATGGCTGGGAAGTTTTAATGACTGGTGCGGGAAGCAGCGCCAGCGGGTATAGCTGCTGCTGGAAAATGCTCCGCCCCATGTAGTCTAAAAAACATTCGACAATGTTGAGCTGCTCTTCTTGCCGCCGAATACAACGAGCATGATGCATCCCTTGGACGCGGGTATCATAAGCAGTTCAAGGTCAAGTACCGAAGGAAACAGATCGGCTTGATGATTGAGCTCTACGAAGCGAAGAACGAGTACCGAAAGCTCAACATTATAGAGGCGTCAGAGTTTGTCGTTGACGCGTGGAACGAAGTTACTCCCTTTATGCATAAGAAACTACTGGAGGACTACCGACATACATCCGGCCCTTCATCAAGCAGAAATCAACAGCTCTCATATAAAGGAGGCGGCCGAAAATGACGACAATGCTTTGAGTGGTCTGGAGAGAGAAATGACGCGTCCTAAACTCTTCAATCCGATTACATTGGAGGAAATTTTTATCCCGGCCGACGAACACGATGTCTTCGGCATCCGAGGAGGACATTGTCGCGCAATTCGCTCAAGAAGGGGCGGAGGAAGAAGCCTAGTCGGATGTCAGCGCCGAGTCGGAGATACTGGAGCGCGTTTCCGAAGCGCAAGCCAAAGAATCTTTGAACGTCCTGAAGTTGTACTTGATCCAATCCGACCAAGACACTCAGCAAATGCTGGCAAAGTGGAAGGAACTCGAGAGAGATCTGCGAGCAATGATGGACAATAGAAAAGTCCAGTCCACCATAACGAGCTTCTTCCAGTCAGAGAAGAGGCCTTCCGGGGAGTCCTCCAGAGGCAGGGATCTGTCGTTGGCGTGATATAACTCCTTAGGATCGGATCTTTAGTGAAATAAACGCTTGGAATGCTGAATGAAAGGACGTGTGCGCGCTAACTCCGGAACAACGCTCTAGTGCTCTTTACTCAACCTTTACGAGCCTAATAAGCATCAGGAGAGTCATCCTCCATAAGTGATCACCCTCTTTTAATGATAAGGCTGGAAAATTTCCAAATAGGGTACATTTAGAGAGGTTTGGATGTACAGGCATGATTAATTACATCAATCCGAGGGTTTGTGCGAATTTGCACAAGCTTTATAAAAAGACTCGACAACAAGTCGAGGTTTTGGTTCGGATTCGAGTGATTTGGTTGAAACAAAATCAAAAGGGTGGAACTGTTGTTGCTTCGCCTGTCTCTTGCCTATGTCAACTCAGTGCAGAGACGCTGACGTCAGTTGGACACGCCATCCATATGACAGATGGTGTCTGTACAAACACAGTTGTAGGAAACTATGTCTTGCATGTTTATGACTTCTCGAATAGCTTCGAGAATCATTAGAACGGTGTTTATATATACTCTACATGTAAATGTCGACGATTCGTCGATATTTCTAGAACATTCGATCTAGAATAACTGTACATAGTGTTGTCAGTAAAAGGGTAGGATAGATAACTTAACTGAATGACTCACTTTCCATTTTACTCGCTAACACCAAGACCAGCAAGACACCCACGCCTCTGCTTATAACAACTATAGGAAAGCTACAGGTGCTGAGCTTTTGGACACATCCGGTCTGATTTACAGGAAGCAAATAGAAAGAAGGTTGATTTTTACGTCGATTGTGCGAAAATTAATGACAACGTGGATTATAATTCCTGGGTTATTAGTATGCACCGGTGAACGATGGTTCCTACCTACAGGATGCAATAGACGATCAAAGGTAATATTTTCAAGCAGATATCAAGACTTTGAATGCTCCAAGAATCGTTGGGGCCAATCCCAAGTGAAGGCAAGTCGCATGGACCATTTCAATTGAATCAAAAACGTGCTTTTTGTGAAAACATTGGCGGTGACATATTATCTTACGGTTAACTCGGGTAGAAGGGATGCGAGATGGTTTACATGCAAGATAGAATATGAAGATGCATCCAAAGGATGGTTGAAAATTTTTATTATTGAAAGAAGAACAAGGTTCTTATGGTGCAAGTAAGTGGAAGAATTGAAGAAGTTCGATAAGATTTCTTTTTTTCGGAATTCAATGAAAATACTGTAGAATAAAGAGTGACCATCGAAAGATCCGAGTTTTGAAACTTATTTGACCGACTAAAAGCGCCCGAACGTCTTAACCTGTGAACGAGGCAAACAAACCTAAACCGCTCGATCAAAGAAACATACCGGCAAAACTCCACGTTCAAGGCGTTTTATGTTCAGATCTTAAAGGAGCAATAACGCCAAAAGACCGATATGGAAACAGATACTTGATTAATTTCGTGGATTACAAATTAAATTATGTGTGAACATTTCCAACAAACAAATGGCGATGTAGTTAAAATTGTTGAACATTCTTTGGCTTTCTTCAAGCGACAATTTAATTGTAAAATGAACGTCTCAAGAACTGACGGAAGATACGAGCACATGAATTTCGATATTTTTGCAAAACGACTCATATAAAGCATCAAATAGCAAAGTAAACAACCAATCAAGCAATGACAGGGCTGAGCGCATGCATAGAACGATAACGAGTATGGCTTGATGTATGATATTTCGTGTGTTTTTTTATTTGCCGTTTTGGTGCAATGTAATTGAATACGCGTACGCGCCTACATTGTGAATCGCAGTCCAATAAATGCGAATAAAAATGATTGTCCACGTTGGAACTTTAAAATCAAATACGACACTTGGAGAAATCGTTGCTGTTGGATTGTTTTACACTGTCTCTGGAAACGAGGAAAAAAGCGGGCCCATAGAGCGCAATTTTCTTTATTTGCGTTGTTGTTGGAAAACACGAGGTGGTGAAAGTTACAAGGTGTAATTGAAGGACGAATGGAAGGTAGGACATTAAGAAATTAATGAAGTTGTGAGGTAAAGGCTGTTTGAAAGCAAAGCGTTGTTAGAAGAAGATAAAGACAATAGAAGATTGATGATCTTGTTATATCAAACGAGGTAAGAAAAAGAAATCGTGGCAAAGGGGAAAACATGGAGCCAAGAGCTACGTAAAAAAGACGACAACGGAAGCATCCCCGGCGAAGGGATGAAAGAAAATCTCGAGACGAAAGTGATCGCATTAATAAAATTGGGTTCAATAATTTTATATCTGAAGTGGAACCGGCATTTTTTTTAATCAAGGATTAATGGGTGTTAATCGTAAACAACGAAAGATGGCTTTCTTCAAGAAGAAATTACGGCATTGGAAAATAGTAAGAGATGAATCGTAGAAAGATCTTAATGGTTTGGAGCTTGAGATGTAGGAGGCAAACGCCGAAGTGAGTACATTAAAGTTAATAAACCTGTCATACTCCTAGTGTACTCCTTGCATCTCAACCACCCAAGTCAGCATTCCCCGGTTCAAGTGAACTGTGTGTCGAACCGGTGAATCGTGCATAAATGGTGTACTTACCCAACAATCCAACAGATCTAAGCGCTGTAAAATCTCTATATACAAAATGGGTTTTCCAAACATAATCGATGGAAATGGTGATAGAAGGTTATTGGTAAGGATAATTCGCTCTCACCACAGCTTACCAGGGTTTGAGTCCCACTTGTAACATCTTTCTTCGTCTTATACTACGTATTTCTCTACTATAGCGTACTCATCAATGTTCCTGAAGCACTGGCAATGTTACCGGTAATCAGTTGAGCAGTGAGTGGGTGATCTTCAAGTTTTCAGAAGTGACGTATAAATATGAGATCTTGAGTCAAGCTTGTCAACAAAAAGATGATTTTCAGCTGGTGATGATGCGTAGAATGTTGTAGCTCTTGAATCTGTTGAAACATTAAGGGCAATTTACATATCTGTAATCAGAAAGAAACTTTATCTTCTCAATATCACTACTTTGCAAAGATTCCCATACTACAGCATTCAAGCGAATAGTTTAGGGTTCAGGTTATAGTTAGTGGCATTTTTTTCACTGAAACGTTTACAAGGTAGAGGATTCATCTCTTGTCTGTACTTGTTCTTTTAGAAAATGAGAACGGTTAAGGTGATTTTCGCATTGGCTAGGAAGTGTGATGTGTTCGAGACACGTCGACATTATAACGTCTATGCCACGGTATTCAAGAAGAAGCACGACATGTATGCAAGGATAGAAAAGAGATATTTTCGACGCTTAAGCCAATGACAGGCAAAACATAACTTCGTTTAAAAGATGAAAAAACGTATGGCTTAACGCAAGGCACAATATTGTGGATTAACAATATTGCATGAAAATTGATGGATTTAAATTCCAAACAGTCTATGACGGACATGAATTTAGATATCGATAATCTATTGTCACGAAAGATGACTTGGCGACGCTTTGAATGACATAAAGATAGGGTCAGCCTGCGGTCACCCCCCCCCTTTGCTCCGGTCACCCCCCCCCTTTCCAAATGCGGCAAATATGAATAAGTTCCAAAATGAACCTTTAAATTATGCTAGCTCTTTCGTACAAATCTCCCACGTCGATGCACCTCGTCCTGCTTCTCGTGCACGCGTCGAGCGCTTCCTGCCACTCGTTCACGGACTATTCGGACGACATAAGGGAAAGCAGCGCCGACTTGAGTGCCTGACGACGAGAGTCGCCTGATCGGTGGCACGGCTATCGATCGACCTGGACAAGTTCCGTACGTCGCAAGTGTACGTACACATTACGACGTGATCACAGTCTGTGTGACCACGTTGATTGTGCCACGCTATCTGCTTACCACGGCAACATGGCATCAAGACCAACGAGGCGGATAGAACGGCTTCCTTTGCTACCGAGTCTAGTTTTGGGAACGACGGCGAGCTTGTCTCGATGGTCCAAGCGTAGAAACATCCACGGTACAAAATAAGCGCACATCACGTGGACGATGTCGGGCTCCTGAAACTGGAGAAACCAGTGCGCTCCAAGCTTGCGACGCTGCCTTCTGCTGATGGATCGAACGAGGAGGTTGGCAAGATGGCCACGGTACGCGGCTGGGCACCCATAAAGAAGAGCACGTTTACCTTTAAAGCTGCAACATGCGACTGTTCCAATCATCTCGCACGATCCGTGCAGCAAGTTTTGGTCGTACAAACATTGACTTACGAAAGGCATGCTCTGTGCTGGCGATGGCGATGGCAAAGGCAAAGGGTCGTGTCGGGGCGATGCTGGCGGACCGCTTATTCTCGATGATGTCCTCGTCGGCTTTGTGAGCTGGGCCGGCGATAAATGTGGCAGGAACCGGGGGTGTACTCGCGCGCGTGTAGTCGGTCTTAGACTACATTAAGGATATTGTGAACGGTGGAGATGGCCAGCGCTTTGCTCCGTCGACCGAATGGTAGCCATGACCATGGCTCGGCCTGCTACTAAGACGTTTCTCCATCGCCGCCGCTGCACGTCATGGCATCCATCATTTCGGCCCATAAAAGTTGTACGTACAGATTGTGACAAACCAAAGGACAGGCGAGCTAAGCATTTTTTTGGACGTATCGATGCGATTGATGTGTTGGTTGGAAATGCTTGCCTCGTTCGTTTTGCTGTATGTCCGATGTGATTCCACCACTCACGAGTTGGATAAGCTTCCGCGCAGGAATCGACCGCCCTGCTGACTTGAGAGCGTGACTGGGATCGAATCCAGCGATCCATTCTCCAAAGAGAGCCACAAACAACGGGCACGCATTCTCCTACTACCTTGTGTCCGCAAAATCAAACTGTCGCGAGTGAGTCCAACATCCATCGTCCAGCTCTCACGACTTCACTTTCTTTTTCTCGAGCGAAAAAGAACGATGGTGGGGTGTGCATTTCCACCACGGATTCTTGCTTGTAACTTTCGTGCCATCTGTGGCACCCACTCATCTGTAGCCTGCATGCTTGAACGTACATCTACGTCCTGGAAGCAAGCCATGCTTTTCTATCACAAGAAAAAGCTAACACTTGTCCAACTCCTCGACTTGCGTCTGGTCCTCGAACCTCATCGTTGACTGCGTTTCCCACAACATGTGGTAATTTCGTGTGTGCTACGGCACGCTTGTGATATGCACGCTTTGCTGCACGCAACTGGTTTTTCACTTGACGCCGTGGGCACGGACCGCCTTTGCCGTGACGATGGTTCGTACCTTGTACCTTGTGCTCGGTGGCTTCAATATTCCGTTTCAGCTCGCGTACGTCTTGTGGTAGATTCAACAGATCCAGTATCAGCAGGTTCTCTAGCTTAGATAAAGCCATCTTGGATAATGATGCACCAGGCCCTCCAATTCCTTTTACATCAAAGTCTTGCTCCGTAAATGTTCCTTCCAGGTCGCCGAACGTTTCCTGCATCTTAAGTGTCATAAGCCGCTTAGGCTCCTCACGCTTCTTTGACATCTGTTTCTCCCCCTTAGCTCATAATTTGTTTCGACCCAAACCTTTATCATTTCCGGTAGCAAGAAGAGGGACAAAAAACCGCTGATTACTCAGCCGTCTGAACCATCGCCATGAAGTTGCTGACCACCAAAGGCAAGACTAGTAGCTCATGATCTACCGAGTCGGTGCGTCTGTAGTCCACCGCCTTGTCCTGATGTGGGCTCACCGTTGCCCAAGAGTGAGTGAGAAGGTGAGGTATATTTAAGGACGCGTACGACTTATTATATCCTGTCGACAGGTAACAAAGTTACCGTGGCGACTATAACTTTAACTATTTCAAATGACTTGTCTTCGGACAGCCGCGCGCCGTCGCGCAAAGTCTCGCTTCGTTATGACCAGGTTTCGTGGCGTCAGCGCGGGTCCCAGGGGTTCGAGGAGTTCTGCTTGAGAGGTCTCTAGCCAATGGTTGACATCATTGTCGAGAAATGCTGCAGCCTCCTTCACCATACCAGCCTCACCGTCAACGTGCACTTGAGTTGAGGCTTCGGTGTCCATAGCAATATTTTTCATTCGATCCGTCATTTTGTTGTATGCGCGATAGTGATGTCCCCAGCTGGCGACACCGATATCGTCAGTAAGTACTCTTGACTCTCGAAATAGCAGCGCCAGGTGAGGCTTGCGTGGTGGGTGTTACATTCGTAGTTGCGAAAGCACAAGCGCGCTGTCCCCCACGACATGCAGAGGTGAATAGCCACTAGTCTTTGCTTGTCTAAGCCCGTGCACGAGCCACCAATATTCAGCTACGTTGTTCGTGGTATTTGAACAAACGTAAGCCATGCTCGATACCCACAGGACGCAAGCTGCATGCGTCTGCATGTGAAGTTCAACAATGACGGTCCTGCTCCACCCGGTCCAGGATTTCTCGTGATCCCCCATCGAAGAAAAGCAAGTAGAACAAGCCAGAGGGATTGTTGATCGGCAGCGATCGCAAGGGAGGTGGATCATCAAAACAGATGAGGGTATCAGCAAGCGCCGCTCGTACTCGAGCAAACAGGAGTCCGTCGTCACCCATGTCCGGATGGTAAGTTGATCTTCGGAACTGTGAAACCGCTCGTCGAAATTGTGTCCTGGCTCGTGAGTTGTGTACTTCCTATGTCAGAGATGCGTCTTCCAAGCGGAGGAGACGCTCAACCCAGATGGAATGTAGTGTCGTGGAAACGAGAAAACGCCATAGCTCATGTGTTGCGGGAAAGACCGCATCCTTCGCTCGAGACACATCAACGCCGGGTCCTATAGCTTGTTTGATGGCATCCCACGCATAACTCGGAGTAGCGGGAAGGTCCATGCCAAACACCCAGACGTGAAGATCTGCTTCCCTCAAGTCGCCAAGCTGTCGCCACCGTTCAAGTAGATAATCCCAATGGCGCCGAGCACTTGGGCAATCCCAGAATACATGATCAGCCATGACCGGAATGGAAGTCGGACACGCTGGGTCGGGGCAAGATAGATCCTGGCTAGCCCAATTCCAGAGGGGAAGCTGATACTCTTCAGCCGATAAATCGTCTGCGCGTTCGTCGAGAAGGAAGCTCGTATCCTTCGGATGTCTCTCCATTCGATCAGAGATGTCCCTGCTGCAATCACTTGGAAGTCCGGCTTTTTCTATTCGTTCTTCGCGAACTCGTTTGCCTTCCTCACCGCGTCTGCGAGCGATTAACCGTCTCAGTTTTCTTCGTTGCGGCCTCCATCGTCCACAGCCAGCCCATAGGTGTACTACGCGCGTGAGCATTGGATGCGCGCCAAAGTGGACAGTAGTTCTACTGTCCAGACACGCGGCGGCATCGCAAGCAGACATCGATGAGACCGGAGCCACTTTGCCCGCCATATCCGTGTCTAAATGCGATATCAACTTACCTTCATGGCAGAGGAGCCATTCATGATGCTGGTGGACCTTTGTCGAGTAAGCTATCAGCGCTCCTGACTCAACTGACCGGTAGGCGAGTGATGGAAAATTGTATATAAGAGCAAGGCAGAAGGTACCAAAGTGCTGACGCTTCACCATAGAGTGATTATCCATGTTGCGCTTGGGTAAAAACCGAATAATACCACTATGAGTAGGCTCCCAGCTCAGTATATCTCCAATATACTTGGACCCATGCGCAAAATCTGCCCCGTTCAGGTGTACACCTTTCCTCTGCGGTCCCTCAGCCACGACATGTCTGTCATCGTCGCGTGTAACATCCACATCTTCTCAAATCGACCTGATGTCGCTACTTCCGCTCGCATCTCGTCCCGTAGCCTTTCGTCAAACAAACGGCGAACATCAATTGTAACACTTCTGTCTTCATTGTATTCGACCACGGCTCTCGATGTAAAAGAGACAGACCTCCGGCAGACCTCCGTGACCTATCCTTGGCGTGCATGGCGAGCATCTGAAAGCCCGACAATTTTAGATCCGGTTATCCAAAGCGTCGCTTGGAGTCGAGGCTTCTGGTCTTGGGTCCAACAATGTGTGATGTAAACCGAGCCCGAGTCTATCGATCCCCATAAGAAGTAACCGATCATCAAATCTCTCGACAAAGCTGTAGGTGCCCACTGTCCAACCGCGGTCACCGCCATAGACATCAGTTCCGTTTGAATACACGGCACCGATAGACCACCTTGCTGTATCGGTAGTGAGGCCATATCGGAGGGGAGCCACGGTCGAGACCTCCTTCCATCACGGACACCCCATACAAAGTCCATAATCAAGCCCTGCAACCGATTTACAATGGCGGGAAGTGTCCAGCAGTGCTAAGTAGGTAATTTTTGGTACCGCGATGGCGCTAGCAAGTCGAGCTCTTTGTTCCACCGTGTGACTTTTCTCGGGCTAGTACAAGTAGACTCCATAGGGAACGTATGCATTTATACCAATTGGCACTTATCGCATCCTGTTGACCCACAAGTATACCAAGATATCTGCAGGATTCGGTTGAAGACAGCAAGTTGAGACCACATGTGTCCAAAGGCAGAGATAATCCGCCTGGGTCCAGCTCAATGATCATAGACTTGGATAGATTCGTCAACTGCCTTGAAACAGCCGCAAAATCATCGAGAATCGTAACAACAGGTAGAACCGCAGACCGATCGCGCAGGTATACCGCCGTGTCATCAGCGTAGCCCGAAAATTTGAAGTCAGTGGTTCTCCTTTCAGATGTAAGAGGTACCCCGCGAATGTCATCCCTCTCTTGAATCACCCGATAAACACTATCCAAGGCGAGTATAAAAAGAAGGGGGAAAGAGGGCACCCTTCTCGTACGCCACAGTGAACTTCGCGTCGACTTAAACGGTACCCATTCACATAAATTGACAAGTAGTATCGCGGTGTAATGCCGCTACAATCGATACAAAAAAATTGAGCGTGAATCCAAGCCAGGTCAGCACCGAAAGTAGAAACAGACGTTGCACCGTATCGTATGCCTTAGCAAAATCCAGAAGAAGAACAATGGCTCCGTGTAGAGCGCGGTCAGCACTTGCCGCTTTGCGTACCGCCAAAAAAATGTCAAGAGCTGTATGAATCGACCGCTGCGAGATAAAACCAACTTGAGCTGCCAGAAATACGCGACAGCATCGGCCTCACCCGGAACGAAAGGATATTTGTAAACAACTTATAGTCGCTGATGAGCAGTGCGATCGGGCGATGATCAAGCGGCAAGGCGGAAGCCGCCGTTTTCTTCAGACTCTGAATGTTTACTTCGCCAAATGACGCCGGCAACACGCTGCATTCCATCCATCTAGTGTATAGGGTTGAGAGAATTGGTGCGAGAGCGTCTGCGTAATCGCGGTAAAATGTGTTGCTAATTTCATCCGGTCCCGCAGCTTTCCCACGTTTCAGCCTCTTCAAAGCTGCATACACATCATCTGGAGATATGGCTGACGTCACAGTAGAGTCATCATTCCGTTCCGGACGGGAGGCTCGGTTAAGAAATGCCGCTGTGGCATTTGGACGATCAAACCAATGAGTCATAAGATGTCCCCAGCCGTCTGCTATTTCCTCAGCCAACTCCTGCGACCTATTTGGCCCGTATGTAGCTTGGCCACCCAACGAAACGATGGTGTTGTCCAGAAATTTTGTAGATACCCGCGAGTAGAAACAACGAGAAGTCTCGCCTGGAGAGTACGTGTGCTGGACAAGAAGTCGCTCTTCCTTGGTCCTTTGCGATAATCGTTGACACTCCGCAACGTGTCGCCAAATTGTCGCAGGAGTATCGGCGGGGCTCGGTTGGTCACACACCGCCTGAGAACATGCCATTGAGGTAACCTCTGAGCGCGCCTACGACATCGCCGTATTCAGACGGACATAGAGGCGCTTCAGTCGCTGTCTGTAGCTGCGTGTCAAACCTTGGCGGGCTGTCTTGGTAGTCTCCAAAAGAACTTTGTGTAACCAGATCTTCCATCCATCCCACCAATCGGCCAATCGTCGGGCTGTATGAGCGTCTGACGTCGGAACAGAACTGGACTTCTCAACTTCAACCTGTGCCCCTTCAATGGCCGCAAGAATGGCGCTTGTCGCGGTAGTTTGTGCGTTCGGGACTGGATATACCCGCCGTGGCTTACGTACGCGTACAACAAACATGTCGTGGTGCCCCAATCCGTATACTGATTCCATTGTGGTCAGCTGCTGGGCCAGGTACAGACTGATCCACGTCTCGGATCCAATCAGCATGAAGAGCGCTCACATACCACCGATCCAGTCGAGAACTTGCCGATCCACCGCCAGGTAAGGTGTAGAATTAAGTGTGCTCCGCCTCCTAAAAGGCTGATATGGCCCTCTCTTCTTCCGCTCGCTCCATGTCATCCTCGAGAACATCGCAAAGGTGTGTCCACTCAAGAAGCCTTCGTAGAGCCACGGAATCATGTCTGCCGGGAGGTGAGACGTAGGAACGGTCAAGTCGAGGCACCAACGTGCAGTTGAAATACCCACCCACGAACAGAGGTCCGTCGTGTTCCAGCAGGGGATGTCGAAACATCTCAAAAAACGTCTCCCGTTCAGCCTTACCACCCGGGGCATATACTTTGACTATGAGAACTATTTCACCCCGAATAGTAATACGAACAGCCATACAGTGCGTTGTCCACTGCTCCTCATGCCACGGTTCCATTTCATTAATCGATGAGTATGTGTTTAGTAAAAACGAAACCCCACCACGCGCTTCGTCTGACTCGGTCCATAATGTGCGTCCGGGTTTGTCCACGAATCCCCATGTGTAGTTGTACAACTTGTTTAATCTTGCTCCTTCATCAACCGAGACCCGCGTTGCAATAGTCGATGGCTCCTCGCGATTCTCGCTGCCTAAAATGGACAAACCATTCTGCACACCGTACCGGATGTTTGGGGAATCCCGCGACCTTTTGCGAATGGGGACCGATGCTGTTTTCTCTCGGCCTGTGAGAAGTCTTCAACATGCTCCTACGACGACCTCGAATGAAGCAAGCCGTTGGAGAGAGAGCGGGAAAAAACTCAACCCTGGCATACAGCAGAGGTTGCCCTAGAGAATTTGTAGGAGAGGGACTTGGATTCTCATCCACTGTCGAAGCAGTCCTTGCACAGCCGATGTTCCTTTAGTTTTGATGGTCCAGCATTTGACCATCGCGGGCGATAAGGTCAATTGCCGGCTTCCAGTTAGCAGGCTTGCATAGAATGCCGCTGACAGCTGCGCGCACCTCTTCGGAGTAGTGGTATAGTACCGCTTTGGACTGAGGCATCACCATCTTTGTCTCATATGTGACAGGAGAAAGCTTTGGTAGTAACACACACAGGACATTGAGGACGCCCCAATGATCCAAGTCCGACAGCGGTTTCGAAACAGTCGCGCACAGCAGCTCCGGCTGCAGTCTGTTGAACTTTCTCCAGCGTTGCATGCTGTCCGTCGTCTTCCACAGGATCTGTCCAGAATGACCGTCTGCCGTTTCAGCCCATCCCGGATTCAGATCTTGCAGCTCTTTATCGGCGTGGGTGTTATGTTGGCGTATCACAGCCAATTGGGACTCGCTGTTGATCGAATGTCCAAAGGCCCGAAGGTTGTCCCTCGACATCGAGGCGAGGTAAGCCACAGGGTACGGCAGTGCACTGACAAGCGTCGCCAGTTCCAACGCACACGCAGTAATCCACGCTTATTGTCCCTTCGGACCAACAGGCAATGTAGCAGGTACCTCCGTCCCCACTTTACGCTCGGACACCCACTTCCGAGTTGCAGCTGTGTTTGCCAAAATATTTTTCTTGCTCTACGGCACTGCGGCGGCTGCTACTGCAGAGGAGGGGATTCAGGAACTTTACGCACTCTGTTTGACCGTAACGTCTGTTCGTGAGGATATTAAGTGCGGATAAGATCCCTCGGGAATCGGATTGTCTCTTGGATACTTATTGTCTCCTGAGCTCCACTGTGTCGTGTCCATCGATCGCAGGTGGCCATGATTTGATCAGTTATGGTTTCTGAAGAGACCTTAAGCTCGTCTTCAATTGCCTTCGCTAGCTCCGCTGGAATAGGAACACTAGCGGCACATGGGAGCGGCGTTACGGCCCCTCCTCCAAGATCATCCATTCTCAGAGTAGTTCCAAACGTTTAAGTGCTGCCCGCCATAGTTACGTCGAGATCCTGACTGGTTACTGTGTCCTGGTACTGCGAGTTTGTCGGTGGCATGTCCAATGGAGCCGGAACAGATGGTGCCACCTCAGAAGACACTGCACTAGGTGCGGCCTTTGATGTCACGCTAGGCATACCCCGCTTGCGGCGCACATACGACGACAACAATCGCTAAATCGTTGCGCTACTCCTCTCCCGAATTTTCTTTGCTGTAACAGCAGGCATCTCGCACGGCGCTGAGGCCTTGCGCTTGACAGCGGCCTCGAGCTCGGGCGGATCTTTTGGAGTAATCTTGGACAGATGGCGAGACAGTTGTTGTAATTTTTTCGTGGCCTTATCTGCTGCTGTCTTCGCTCGGTTAGCCTCCGCACCAGCGTTGCGATATGCGTACTCCAACTTCGGCAATTCTCCTTCAGAATCATTGACATCAGTATGTTGGTAAAGACCTGAAGCTTCACGATCAATAGCCAACTCCAGCGCTCGATCGTGAGCCTTGAAATAGAAGGCCTTCTTGTTTTCGGCGTCGATCGTCTTCTCCGCGGCGGTGGAAATCAGTATTTCAGCTGCACGTCGTGCGTCCGCCACTTGAGATTTAGCAGCCGCTAAAGCCTTATCCTTGGATTGTAGCACAGCCTTCGCGGGAACAGTAGAAGGGTCCGCTGCCTGCTCTGCCGTGGATGCCGCGCGATCATATCCAATGAGTTGGTCCAGTTCGGCAAACGCTTGAGAACACTGTTTAGCCGCCTTGGTAGAAGCGGCTGATGTCGCGGACGTTTTGGCGGCGGGTTCATTTGTGTCCGTAGCCATTGTTGCTTTGTTCAAAGCAGGTGTGCTGGTATACACTTTGCCTGATTTCGTTGTGTTCTTCTTGGCGGAAGTTGCCGCCGCGCTGGTCGTTGCCTTGCTAGCTTTGTTAGTTCCTTCTTCCGCTTTCGACTGCGGGCGTCGAGGCGGTGCATCAGTAGAGGGCGACGCCTGGGTAGATGAAGCTGCGCTGGGCCGCAAGTCCCTCTTTTTGTTGTTCGCACCTGGGTCAAACCATCCGGCGGAGGTAGGGCCTCTCTAAAGCTAGCGAGAAATACAGAACCAACAAACCCGGCAAAATCCGTTAGACTGGTATTTAGAGCACGGAGAGGAGGGAGGTGCCACAAACGTTAGTGGACGACGTAGGCGACTGGTAAGGTCCTGTCAGTGTTCAGCAGAAACAGCGAATCCATGATCAAAACGGTAAGAAAAAGAAAAAAAAGAGCTTCGAATCCAAGAAATATATGCAGTTGACGGGATGAATCACGACGTGACTGCCATGCATGCTACAGTATTTAGGGACACGGTAACGTGTCTCACAAGAACCAGTTGCGGCCGTACAACTGCATCGGCACGTCCGGGCACCACTTTCGGTTTGAGGACAAGTGCTACGTCATGTTCTAGTTCAAAGGCATCGTCTCGTCCCAAAGTTAAAGGCAAAGTGAAGTCTTTGGAGCCTGAGATTAACACCATCACGTAATCAAAGTATGGATACAGATCAAAGCCTCCGACAGAAACGCAACCTTTAGATGAATTCGTCAAGAAGAATCGGGGAATGAAAAGCTTTACCGTCGGTCTCGTCGCGAAGCATGTCCTGGGGATATTGGCATATCCCCAGGTATAATAAAGACAGAAAGTCATGGAACGTCCTAGGACACTGGCGTTCTCAATGATCATGAAGCCAGATTTTATCCAGCCAGTCAACTTCTTGCTCATCGTGGCCGAAACAACAAAAGGCCATATCTTGTGCAATGGAAAAAATGACCCGGAAAGATACAATATGTGGGAAACTGGCGATTCGTTGCGGTACGATGTGCCTAAAATCGTGAATGTCTAGGAAAAAAATACGTCCGCAAGGTCAGCATCGGAGGGAAAGAGCATTTATTGCGGACTTGAAGCGTGTGGATGTTGTACGAGGTATTGTGACCTACACATCGGACTATTTCCCACAGATCGCAGATTTTACTCGTCAATAAGTCGTGATGGAAATTGTCTACATGGACACCACTTTTCAAGATAAAATGTCTAGATGGACACCACTTTTCAAGATAAAATGTCTAGATGGACACCACTTTTCAAGATAAAATGTGTGAGGAGTGTATGGAAGGCATCAACTCAAAGTGCCGTAATAAGATACCGGAGGAGAACGCGGCGTTGTTCGAGAAGATGTTCAAGAACGCTCCTGAGGCTCAAAGATATTGCTTGAGTGGTAATATTGACATGCAAGCTAAGTACGAGACTTTAGGAGATTCTGTGTTTTACCGTTTAAATCCAACGCCGCATCATCATTGCACATACACCAAGTATCAAGCGTACCCTACGTACGATCTCGCCTGTCCTATAGTAGATTCCATCGAACGAGTGTATCAAGCGCTAAGCACAACCGAGTACAATTACCATGAATTCCAGTACCAGGATTCGTTATTCTTGTACTTCTGGAGTCTCAAGAATGCGTTCTCAATCACCTCACTCCCGAGCCAGTCGGTTTCGCCGTGAACGCGGACTCTAAACTTGCGGTAGCATTGGGGGGCAGGGAACTAATTCAGGAGCAGGCAGGATGAGCTATATAGGTAAAAGCGTTTTTTATTAAATTAAAGTGGAATTCAACTAGGTCCGGTTTATAATATAGATCAAATTCGTTTAGGTATGAGATCGCTACATGAATTCTGTTATTATATAGAAGATAGAGAGATACTTGCTATTTGTAATAACCATTGATACGTTCCATTTCAATTAGGTCCAACTTATAGTACAGTTCAAATTTAATTAGGTACGGAATTCTTTCTGTGTCAATTATTTCCTCAGATATGAAGATAGAGATATTAGATTAGGTACGGGATCGCGACATCAATTGTTTCTGTTTCAATTCATTTCTTTCTTTATATATAGATCCATATATTCGATTAGGTACGGAATAGTAGCATCAATTCTTTCTCATCTATAAATATATCGTGATATTCTATTAGTACGGGATCGCGACCATCATTCTGTTATATACATAGATTGATATATTCGATTCGGTACGGGGTCATCGACGACATGAATCGAGATGAATTCTGTTATTATATACTAGTTGGTGGTACCCGTCGTACCGACGAAATGTCTCATTGAAATTTAATTGAAACTACAGTACATCTACATTTACTTTAAACAAAAAGAAAATAGTTTTTTATTGCTGTCAGCAACTGCGTGTGCAATCTCGGACATTGACTCGTCCTTTCATTGAGAGATTTTTCAACCTCATTTAACGTAGTGCTTCCTCATTAACGAAGTTGCGCATTAGTCGTAGTTCTGCATACCCAGCTTCTAATGGACGAAGATTTCCTCAGGTGCTGTCGACCATGAAAAGGCGACGCACAACTGGCCATGCAAGAACACGTCCCTTGTGTGATATATGCTAACCTTGTGCATCGTCTGTACCGGTGACTTGTTTATCGTCATCGCATAGACCGAACACACAGTAAACCACTTCCGACGGACCGTGTAAGACAAGTATGATGGAACATTTGTTAGCGCAATGCGCGGGATAAAGCAAACACACCCTGCATGATCACCCTTTAGACTTCAGACTCAATAACACGTGCGAAACACCGGCGGGTAATGAGGTACATGCCGTTGCATAGCCTGTCGGATGGATACAGATTCCGCACGAGCATGGTTGGTGAGCCAACTATCAGTGCCAGTCGATGCGGCGGCCTTCCATTCACGTCGAGCTGGTTTAAGAACTCTGCCGTGATTGCGTTTGCACCCTCCTCGTCAATTTTGACGGAGCAGAGAAATTCCTGTTCTCCACCCGGAACCATCCTAAATACGGTTGTGTTAATCTCGGCCACATTATCATTTGCGGGCGGAAAAGATTGCACGGTGGCCAAAGGAGGCACGTGCGTTCCTTGCGGCATCGACAATGCCATCATAAAAAATCGCGGTGATAAGTCCGTTCAAGGTCTGGTCATGGTTCACCATCAACTCCGCCCGGCCAATAGGTGTTTGATCCCGTAGCAGACTCGGTAGCGGCTCTGTTTGCTGGGGAGTTGGCCACCTTGCTACGGTCGCAGCACATGTTGAAAAGTGGGCGTTCAAGGGATGATCCAGGACCCTTTATGCGCCTTTCAATCCAATGGAGCGCCCCACATGGTATTTGTGGCAGCAGAAGTTAACCCGGTTGAGCACAAAGCGCAGCGAGGCGGAATTTGCAAGGATCTCCTAACGTGAAAGGGGGAAATGGGGATATCTTGACGCTGCTTGAGCTTTGCGTCTTTGTTCTTGTTCTTATTGTGTCTCAAGAGCACCTCTTTGAGCACGCCGCTCCCGATCCAGTCGGGTTTGCCGTAAATGTTCTTGTTGCGTCTTAACAGTACGTTGTCGAGCACTCCGCTTTCGAGTCAGTCAGTTTCGCCGTGAATCCAGACTCTCTGCTTGTGGCGGAATTGGGTAGGGGGCGGGGAACCAATGTAGGATGGGCTATATTGCTATAAAAAAGCGCTATAAGACCATACTTAGAAAGGATAATTTCTATAAGCGCTATTTGTAACCAATTATAAAATCGAATTCATTTAGGTCCGATTTATAGTATAGTTCGATTTCGATTAGGTACGGAGCACGCATCGATGACGACATGAATTCTTTTAGGGTCAGCCTGCGGTCACACACATACCCTTTTCTCCGGTCACACACTCCTCCCTTTTATGTGAGGTGTGTGTAGGATCTCCCTATATATTTCTCGGGAGTAATTACATAAAGTACCACGGTTTTGAGCAAAAATTCAAAGCATACCACCCTTTTTCCAAATTTAACAGAATAAGGGGTTCACACCTAGGAAAATTGGCTGCTGATTGAGGTCTGCTGATTTTGTAAAATAAACGTTATAATTAAAGTGAAATCAGCAGGATCTAAACAAAATATGCAACCTCTCAAGGTAGCTGATTTCGTCCATTAAATTTAGCAAAATCTGCAACCTTTCAAGGTAGATGATTTCGTCCATTAAATTTAACGAAATCAGCAGTATTCTTGCCTCAAAATCAGCAGAACCAAATACATGCTTTCCTTATCACTTTTCCAATCGATAACGCGTTATTTTTATCACCCTCACAGCATCACGCTCACACCCACCTTTTAGAACATCCTCCACGTATGTTTAGCTAGTTCTAGCACGGTTTTTTCCGTATTTCTTGCTCAATCTCAATAAAATTGTCGGTACCGTTCTTCTCTACAAGAGGAAAGTTCTCGTGCTCTAGACAATGTAATTTCGCCCTATTTACCATAACGTAGCATTTTGTGTTAGAATATATACAAAAAGCAGAAACTCCTTGTGGGACCGCGAAATAAGTGGTTCACCGCCGCGAAGTCGCTCGTAAATGGAAATTGCGCCGTTGATATGCTCGCGGGCCAGTCCGAGTGCCTCGTGATTGCCGATGAGACGGCGAACGCGGCGACGATTTCCGCGGATTTGTTGGCCCACGCGGAACATGATATCGCGGAGTTTCCGTTTCTAGTCTCCACAAGTCAAAAGACAATTGAGGCCGTAAATAACGAGCTGACGCGCTAGTTAGCGACGCTCCCGTCCGCCGCCAGCGCGCGCGTGAGTATCACGAATGGCTTTGCGGTGCTTTTCCCCGACATGGCGACATGCGTCCGTGTCTCGGACGTGCTGGCGCCC
Source organism: Peronosclerospora sorghi (assembly GCA_026184515.1). Taxonomy (NCBI): domain Eukaryota; phylum Oomycota; class Peronosporomycetes; order Peronosporales; family Peronosporaceae; genus Peronosclerospora; species Peronosclerospora sorghi. Next base: position 41,833,436 of record CM047587.1, on the reverse strand, counting down.
GAGCACTTGGAGATCATGACGAGCAATGCACGCGACGTGGCCCACCAAGTTGCAAAATATGGCGGCCTTTTCATTGGGGACCGTGCCGCCGAGGTATTTGGCGATTATTGGGCGGTACCGAACCACGTGCTCCCGACGGGCGGCGCAGCCAAATATACGGGTGGACTCTCTGTGCACAATTTCCTAAGGATTCGCACGTGGACGCGCATTGACGACGCTCAGGAATCCCAGACGCTTGTGCAGGACTCGGCACTTTTATCTAGAATGGAAGGTCTCGAAGGACACGCACGGGCTGCGGAGAAACGTTTGCTGTAGATAATGAGGATGTGTGCTTTCTCCAGTCCGTCGCATGTTGTGAGGTAGTAGCAGCCATGTCTCGTCACGGAGCTGTCCGCGTCCGGTTCACATGATACGAGGGTATATTTTTTTACGTCAAATCAGCAGGAATTCCCTATTGAAAGCAGCAAGGTACTTCAGGGTGTGAACAGCATGATTTACGATTATAATTACGAGTCAAATCAGCAAGATTTTAACGAAATCAGCATGCTGGTAACGTTATCGTATTTTGACCTTAAAAAAACGCTAGGTGTGAACCCCCCCCCCCTAATACCACTGTTTACCATTTAATTAAGGGTAGCCCTACCCGCACCCCCCTCCACCCTAGGGGTACCCCCCCACGTGACTTTCGACCAATAGAATTAGCTCCTAAAGATAGCTCCAGCCATTCCCGACACAAGGACCTTTCATGCATTTCCTGATTTCTACTTGAACAAATGCATGTCCTTCGACTGTTGGTTAGCCACGATCAGCCAGTTGCCGTAAAAGACGAATCCAAGCGGATTTTTACCGTGGGAGCTCTCCCATCCAATTGACGTAAGAGTACCATCGGCCTTTTTAATCTTAAATATCGCAATAGAATTGTGACCTCGGTTTGATGTGTATAGGAAATTTCCTTCGTTGGACAAGTGGATGTCAGCACTAGCACTATACTTCTTGAAATGACTCGGAAGTGGCGGGATATTTTACAGGGCATTAGACACCAACATAGCAGACTTCTTATCAATATTGTACACACCGACAGTGTTGGAAAGCTCATCTAGAACATATGCGTAGTTTCCGTAATGATAGACCACCATGTGGCGCGGTCCCCATCCAGGAGGGCGTTTGACGGTTCGCAGGCCCTTGAGCGTCTGTAGCTTCTGCTCGAGCTCGTATTGCAGCAACTCAACGCTTCCCAAATTGGCCGCAACGGCATGTTTCGAGTAAGGTATCCATGTTGTGCTGTGAATGTGACCGGTTTCTTGTCGGCCAGCGACAACATGGCTACCTACCGGGAACTCATGAAGAAACGTCTTGTTGCCAAGACGACCACATCGCGACACTACCAGCGTTGGAGACGATAACAAAGTTCTCGACAGGCCAAGGAAATGTGAATGGGATATCCACCATACGTTTCAACCGTGTTTAGCATTTCGAGGGCATCGTCTTCTTTGAGGTTGAGAGCAGAAATGTATCCGGTGGTTCTGGTAGGGTCCACAGAGACATGATCAGAGACTGAATTCACTGCATAGATTGCCCTGGCGCTATTTCTAAACTTCTTTTTCGTTCCCTGGATGTAGATGGGATTGACCCCAACAAGCGTCATCCCCCACAAAGTTAGAGATCCGGTGGTCGTTTTAAATTTGAAGGTGTAGATACACTTCCCCGTGCCGTTGACAAAGTCTTCGTCGCGTGTAAAAGTTCCTGCGTATAAGAACGGATGGATAGCTTTCAGCTCGAATGAACAGCTCAGGCCAGAAAATATGCCCGTCACGACGGCCACAAGATAGAGAAGCCTTGATACAGGCATCCGTAGATGCGGTGCGGGATTAAGCGGAAAATTGAAAAATAAATATTCCAGTGATCCTGGTCGCTTAAGTATATTAGTGCATGCATCGTCGCGTACGGTAGCTACCGTTATTCAAGAGCTCGGTTTTGGTGTCGTTGCACAACGACCACACAAAGAAAGCACAGTATGTACAGAAGCCGGCGTCTTTGTGTGGGAGCTAATCTTTAGGAGCTAATTCTATTGGTCGAAAGTCACGTGGGGGTGCCACTAGGGTGGAGAGGGGTGCTGGTAGGGCGTAGGGCGACCCTTAATTAAAGGGGTGCCCTTCCACACACACCGGGGGAGCGGGTGGTGATCCGAAGAACCGTTGTTGATTCTTCCGAGTGGGTGTGGTGTACTGTATGTCCTGTATAAGACTACAGTAGGTGGGTTATCCTAGGCTAGGCTAGCATGCCCATACTGTAGTCTACTAGTCCACCCGAGTGAACCCCCCCCCCCCCCCCGGTGTGTGTGGAAGGTACCCCCGGTGTGTTAGAAAGGCGCCTCTTTGAGCCCTAGCAAAACAGTGGTATTCTGTGAAATTTGAAAAAAGGGTGGTATGCTGTGAATTTTTGCTCAAAACCGTGGTATTTATGTATTTATTCTAAATACATATATAGGGAGAGCCTACACACCCCTCACATAAAAGGGAGGGAGATGTGACCGGGTGTGTGACCGACAGGCTGACCCTTCTTTTATTATATAGAACGATAGATTTTCTGGTAACTTTACATAATACACCTTTTTTCATTCTCGGTTACAAACTTAGCTTAATTTTTTCGCAGCGTGGCATGCGTCGCGCAGTTGTTAACCCCTGCTGAAGATCCTACCTTGTCAAAAGTGTTCAGACCAGGTAGTTTAAGCTCTTATATGTGCAAAATTAGTTTTCCTTTATTTTTTAACACCTTTCGCTGCTCTTTTATGAAAAAACAAGGATAGCTGCAAGTACTAGTACTACTGAGCGTGATGCGTATAGACATGACCGTCGTAAAACTATAAGAATCGATTGTACAGTGCATCCAAACGGTAATCCTTGTTTATTGTGGCTTACACAATCCTCGTGGTGTGTGTGGCGATCATCCATGCTTTCGGGGGCGGGGAACGCGCATTCTTTAATTTTCAACACACACGAACAAGCAAATACCGCTCCTTACGATGATCAAGCGCATTCTCTTTGTCCTCATACTTGCGACACACGGTAGCGCTGAATCGATTCCTGCCTGTTGATTTTCGACGTAGCCATGTTTGGCTTTCGAGGTAAATCATGTGTTGCAAACGGATTGGCTGATAATACTTTTATGTATGGTGTGCACAGGTTTTAAGTCTGTAGCGCTTAGGGAATTTAAGCGTGATTTATTGACTTAAATTTTTTTATAATTACATAATATATATGACTTTTGTTTTTGGCAAACATCTAGCAATCTCATGCAAACACTTTGGGCGACGGCTATTGAGAGCCATATCGTCTACTACAGCACGCCTTTCAAGCTACAACATCTGCCTGTGCGACAACACTGCCGCGACTGCCCTGTCTCGTTCTGATGTGGATCCAAACGCTCACATTGACGGCAAGCGAAAGCTTCGAGTCAATGATGAAGCGACGGAATTTGCGGATGATGAGGAACGAGGATTTTTACCATTCTTACTGCTGGGTAAACTATTCTCATCAAGTGAAGAAGAGAATGTCGCTCAGCTAATAAATGCAGCTGAGAATAATGAGCGAAACAACGTGGGCAGGCCTTCCATAACAAACGAAGAAGCTCTTCGACAGGAAGAACAAAAGTTGAATCTCGACGAGGATTTTGAAGCTGAAGCGTCAAACCACCACCTTGAAGCCTTATCCGCGCCGATGAAGGGAAAAGCGCCCAGCCTCTCGGACCTCCACAGTGAAGCGGAATATGTGCCAAACAAGCAGGGCAAGGGTGCCTCAGGAAAATACGCAGGTTTTTAAGAGTGGTATGAGAAGTTGAATCTCAAGAGTGATGTTGAACCTGTAGCGCGAAACCACTACATTGAAGCGGAAGAAGTGCCGGCCGATGTTGAACCTGTAGCGCGAAAAGACCACATTAAAGCCTTATCCGCACGGAAGAAGCGCCCAAAGCGCCCAGAGCGCCAAGCTCCCAGCACCTCGGACCTCCACATTGAAGCAGAAAAAGTGCCGGCCGATGTCCAACCCAAGCGTAGGAAAGTAGATGAAAACCTAGATAGGCCTATGTCACACGAGGAAATCGGTGACCTGTTGACGCGAGAGAGTGAGTGGTAAGATAGAGAATGAGCTTGTTCGAGTGTTAGTAGCGGAGAGTCGCTGCACTATACACTGTGGACAAACCAAGAAACGAAGAAGAATCACTTGGACAAGTCAACATTTGCTTGCGTGCTTTATCACGACCTTGTTTATAGCGAATCGTCCCGGCCACTGCTTGGTAAGATTAATACACTGTATATCGGTACGCATCAATTCAAGGGATAATGTTCCTTGGCAGTACTTGATGCAGCGTGTCAATTAAAGGGAAATTTCCACTCGGGATAACATCATCAACGACATAGCATAATCAGCCCGGTTACTCTGCGTATACACGCACGATATTTTCCTGCAACCCTTATTCTTATTGGTTGGATGTTTTTGTTCAAGCTGGACATGTTACATGCCAACTCGCTAAGTTTACTAGCGCTGCTTTGCCCACTGAATGTGGGATGGCTTGGGCATCGGACGAACGAATTGTTGCGACTGCTGCATCCACAACTACCTGCTGAATAAAACATACTGACACGTAGTTTGACCATTTCCTTACCAACATGCGGTGGAACGGACGCGTATGGCTGAATTGCCGCTCACCATCCGTACACTGAATATTCGATAGTTGGGTACGAGACAAGAATTTCTAACGCTAAAAATGTACACACTTAAGAGACAAGTCTAAATTTGTTCCTATATTTAACCTTATCTATATAATAGGGTGGGGTCAAACTTAAAGTTTAGCCCAAACGAAATAAACGTTTCTATCAATCAAATATCAGGTTTAGATCAAATTTGATATGCACCCCTGCCGATCTGAGTGACCCGAAATAAACGTTTATTTCGTATATGAGCAGCTCAAGAGATGCTCATTTCAAAGTGTGTATATCGTGTGAAATAAACGTTTATATCGCGAGTGTTTATTTCACGAAATAAACACTTTTTTTCTTATGTCTGACCCCCCCTATTAGGGGGGTAATAACACAATCGAACTATACTATAATTCGGACCTAATTGATTTGGACTTTATCCGCATTGGTTATTACAAATATTATAAATAGCGCTTATATAAATGATCATGTTACTACGGTCTTATAGCGAGTATGGCAATTTAGCCCACCCTGCCTGCTTCAGCATAAGCCCCCCCCCCCCCCCCCTCAATGCCACCGCAAGCAGAGATTCCGTGTTCACGGCGAGACCGACTCGATTGGGAGCGGCGTGCTCGACAACGTACTATTGAGACGCAACAAGAACAACCTCCAATGCCACCACAAGCAGAGAGCCCGAGTTCAAGACGAAACCGACTGGCTCGACAACGGCGTGCTCGACAACGTACTCTTTAGACGCAAGAACAACCCCAATGCTATCGCAAACAGAGATCCCGCGTTCACAGGGAAACCGACTGGCTCGGGAGCAGCATTCCCGACAACGTGCTGTTGAGACGCAAGAAGCACAAGAATAACGAGTCCAACTCGCTCGGGAGAGGCTTGCTCAAGAACGTCACAAGACGAACAATAACAACGAAGCCAAGATCAGGCAGCGGCAAGACGTGCTCAGCGTGCACGGCAGCTTCTGGAAGACCGATTGTGCGCCGCAGAACCGGAGTTTCCCCTTGAACCGGAGTTTCCCCTTGAACTTCAGGAGATCCCGCAAATTCCTCCTCTACGATTTGTGCTGAAGCTGGCTAATGTTTGCTGTTACCACTGCGGGGCGATCAATTGGATTGTGGAGCGCGTGAAGGGTCCCGGATCAACCCTTGCACGTGTCGTCAAGGAGTTGAAAATTATGATAAATCCACTTAATCAACAACACAAAGAGGTAATAAGACAGTCCTCCTTGCTTTACTTCCCGGGTACTTAATACCTCCGCCCGAACCAACAAATCAATCAAATAAATTTGGGGCATACTTCCACAGGTGGTTCTGGGCTGCTCCCAACACTAGCTCGCTTCAACCGGCTGCTGCTCCACTTGTTAGGGCGTGTGCTCAACAACTTCCTTGTATTACACTTGGTTTTTGTATGGGATCAAAAAAAGAAGCTTTTTGGTTTTTAAGGGCCGCCAGAGATCTTACCAGTTCAGGGGAAATTTCGTTATATTAAGTCTTACCAACTCCTACATCAAAGTCAATCACTTTTCTCACCCATTACTTCTTGATTACTTCAGCGCTGACTTCAATGCTGGACTCTGGGGCCGTCGCAATCCTCTGTAATTTGATTGATCAGGTTTGCCGTTGCGATCTGGCCATCGCATCCTCTGTAAATTAATTGATCAGATTTGCCATCGCGATCTGGCCGTCGCGATCTGGCCGTCGCACCCTCTGGAATTTGATTGATCAGATTTACCATTGCGATCTGGCCGTCGCGATCTGGCCGTCGCACCCTCTGTAACTTGATTGATCAGATTTGCCATCGTGATCTGGCCGCCGCGATATGGCCGTCGCAGGTCGCTGATGATTGGTCAAAATTGTTCATCCAAAATCAAAATACTTAACCACTTGAGAACATCCAGGAACATCTAGGCGATCATCTCAAGCAGCCGAGGGCGCATAACTTTTCGTTGGCTCTGTAGCTCGGTATGAATCCACCGTTGTGCTGGTAAGTTGCGCCTATGTCTTATCTTTCTGCGGTGTTGCTGATGGTTTGTGTCCGTAGTCTCGTTACTCTGTTATCCCGTGTGCCCTAGCGCCATTTGGTGATGCATATGAAGCCGAGGGCGCATAACTTTTCGTTGGCTCTGTCACTCGGTATGAATCCGCCGTTGTGCTGGTAAGTTGCGCCTATGTCTTATCTTTTTGTGGCGTTGATGATGGTTTGTTTCCATGGTTACTCTGTTATCTCGTGTGCCCTAGCGTCATTTGGTGTTGAATTCTGAAGACCAGGGCGCATGACTTTTCGTTGGTTCTGCCGCTCTGTATGAATCCGCCGTTGTGATGGTAAGTTGTGCCTATGTCTTGTCTTTCAGTGGTGTTGCTGATGGTATGTTTCCATAATCTGGTTGATCTGTTATCTCGTGTGCCTTAGTGCACCTAGTTGCTGAAAATATATGGATTTGAAGACGCTCAACTTAGTGTTCGCGTCACTTCCATGATGCTAGAGCCCAAAACAACTTTTCCAAGACATTGTGAAAGTGCGAGAAGCATCACTTGGTGCTAGTGGTGGATAGAAGCATCTTGCTAGAAGACAGAAGCATCGCACTACTAACATCATGATACACTAAGTGTTCATATTGTTCACCTATTGGAGGCATGACACAATCTTTGACACTAATATTAAGTTTTTGAAGAAATCACCAGCGTAAAAAGTGCCATCGTGCTAACGTGTAGAATTTGGCGAGATAAAAATATAACAAGAATTAATAAATGCCGCAGATCACCTTCATGCTGTAAATAAAGACTCCACTTCACCACAATCGCCCCTTGCGTAACTTCAGCGTAAGCGAGCAAAAGGCACGCACACACATACTTCTTAACCCCAATTCAGAAATTTACGTGAAGATTCGTCATAGTCGTGGCATCAGCTCCATCTCGTCGCCACCAATACTTTAGATGGCCCACTCACTGCCTTCATTTGCCTCGTCCTCCGGTGTAATGAACGGTGTGTGAATAGATTTAATCATGACCTCGCCGCAGAAAATACACTCGGATGCAATAATCTCATCGAGCTTTTGCTGTAAAATCTCTCGTTCCTGCGCAATTGATTGCTCTTTCGCCGAATTCTTCGCTTTGGCATTCACTGCCGCAATATTTCCTTCAACTCCCTGCGTCATCACTTCTTTCTCACTCGAGGACAAGTTCAAGAAGGAAAAAGCTGCCAGCGGTCGATGAAAAAGATTGGTACTAACGGGCATTTCAGTTGAAAGTTCATTGAGTTTCTGAATCAACTGCTTCAATGTCTTTCGCTGGAAACTATTCAGATGTTTCTGCACTTCTTGACGCAAAGCACTGGCGTGGAAAGCGTGGGAGCATGGAAAGAGGTAAAACTCTTTGCCAAGAATGTTCTGTCCAGTTAGTTCACAGCGTTGATTGCCAGACACAACAGCACATCGTTTACGCAGTTTCTGCATATCTGCACGGATCAGTTCGGCAGACTGCGTGTAGTCTCGCATTTATTCCTTAAAATGTTCGATCCGGTCATTACAGACTTCCAAGGATTCGCAGATCTCCTTTTTGAAATCGTTTATAAGCACAAAGTCCGGGAAAAACGGCAAAATGTCCTCAATTTTCAAAAGATCACTCTCTTTTAAGATATTCATCGCATCTTTAATCTCTCCTCCCGCATCGATTGTGTGCTTGGCGATCAAAGTCCATAGTTTCTTGCGCGTTTCGTCATCTTCAGGCATACCTGACATTTCTTTTGCAATCTTTACATCCAATTGAAGAGCTTTCTCCGCTGTAACGGGGTTACATTCGGGTAACACTGAGTGTTGGTGTACATGAGTACACCACGGTTGAGGCCAGTATTGGCCGGGTTGAAAGGTTTCGAACCTTTGGTTATTTTAACCAATCAGGGCATGGGCCCTTGGTGTGGTGGTCTGTCAGCCATCCACGTGTCAGTACACAGGTGTGTACAGTACATTTTAGCTAGGTACGAATTAGGAATATTCTACTTAGTGTTACATATAGTTTATATTAGTTTAAATAATTACATATTAAATATATTCAGTTTACTTTTCACTCTTTAGTACAGACGCACGACCTCGACCGGTCGTGCGTGTAGTGAGTGCCGTAGCGTAAGGGGAGACCTCCCCTTAGCTACACCCTTTGTAAGGGAGCCTTGCCGTTAAGGCACTAGTAAAGGCTAGAGTAAACTAACCCGGGAATCTTGGCCCCGAGTAGGAGAGCTCTCTCCTACTAAGCCCGTAATAAGGGCGTATCGGCTAAGTAGCGGCGAACACCGCTTTAAGGAAAGTCTTCCTCTGTGCGCTAGCCGCACCGTTCGTATACGCACCAGCTACATCTGGTAGCACTTGTAGTCAATCCAACACCTGTGTTGGTAGACTAGGCATCCTCTGCAAAGGATGAATCAGGACGATTGGGATAGTTTGACCCTCGTCCAACAGGAAGCCTTTAAAAGGCTGTTACCCTTAACGGGGGAAGAAGGTATGAAGCTCCTAGTGGAGCAGGGCCTTGAGGCCGTAAAGGCAAGGGTTAATGCCCTCATCGCTCATGAGGCGAGTTGCGGTGGAGGTCATTCCACGGGTGTGCGCCCTCCATTATCGTTTAAGATAAAGGAGCTCACCGGAGAGAAGGATGACAACCTTTATGTTTGGTTGCGAGAGGTCGAAACGGCCTTCGCCACAGAGAACATGACCGCTGATTACTTGCAAGTGGGACTTGCATTGACCCATCTTACGGGAAAAGCCCGTACATGGGCGTTTACATGCTCGGAATCAGTCAAGGACGTGTTTCCAACATGGAAGGTCCTTAAGAAGAAGCTTATGGACATGTACGCAACGCCTGATCTGGTTTTCCAGAATCAACTGGCGTTCCTGAGGTGCCGTCAAGGCACTAAGGACCTGGAGGTTTATATCCAGGAGCTTAAGACCCTGTTGGCAGGGATGTACGCGAAAGCGTATTCGGACGATGTGTCCATCCCGTCTTCATGGGAGGCCTGAGAGAAGGGCCAGCACGTTCGGAATTGTTCCGATGCCGACCCTAATCCCTGGAAGAGTCATTCAAGATGGCGTTCAACGCCGAGATCAACTTCCGTTCCTCTAAGGTGGGTCCCTAACCCATGGACCTGAGTCAGGTCGAAGCGGAGGAGAAACCTCCCGCTAAGAGTCATTCGGACTCTTTTTCACAGAGCTTCGAGACAGAGCTCTTGGCTATGTTGCAGCGGCGTCGGCCGCTGAGATGCTTCCTGTGTGGGAGCATGGATAATCTGAAGAACAGATGTCCGAAAAATCCCCAGCAAGACACTCGCTACAAGGGACCAAGGATGGGGAAAAAGCCCTTGTCCAAGCCGTCGGGAAACGACGGCTCCCAGTAGGTGCGGGGCGCCCTACTGGGGGACTCCTTAGTGCTGTTAAGACCCAGGGTAGGGGACGACAGCACAAAGCCCCGAGGGAAGCGGTGCTTTCTAGCACCGAGGTGGTGTACCAGCCAGGTTTGTTGGTAGTCCTTGCGGACGTGAAAGGCTTTGATAAGCCTTGGAGAGTCTTGATAGACTCTGGAGCGTCTGAAAGTTATGTCAGACGGGCTTCTGTTGTGAAGAGTCGGCTGTATGCCGAGGCCCTAGAGGCACGTTCTCATGACGTTGTCACGGTCCGTCTTGCGACGGGCGTACAGGTTTCTGTACCCAAGGTCTCGATTGACCTTAAGCTGAAGTTTGCAGACTTCGACAGCTTAGAACGTTGCCTAGTCCTGGATTTGGACTCGAGGTATGACCTCATTCTGGGCATGAAGTGGCTGGAACGCCACGAGCCATGGATAGACTGGAAGTCTAAGTCCATTGGCTCAACGCACCCGCGTTCGGGTGAAGCATTGGAGAGTCATGAACCCACCTTTGCTCGATCGCAAAAGCTATTCAGGCGTGAGATGCCAGAGGTTGGGATGTCTTAAACGATCATTCCCAATGGCGTTAAGGAAGAGTTCCTTAACGAGGGGGATTCGGCGGTTAATCCCCTCACCGATGTAGGCGAGACTGGTGAGTCGCCAGTGATAGAGGTGGAATCCTCTGAGGGTAAGCGCGAGGCGCTTAGAGAAGAGACCCGAAGTTCGTCTCTTCTACAGGTCGGAATTGATTCCGACCACGCCGTGTCCGGCGAACAAGTTGCGACTCCAGTGGTAGGGGTAGAGACCCCTGTGGTTAAGCGCGAGGTGCTCCCAAGCGAAGAGACCCGAAGTTCGTATCTTTCGCACGTCGGAAATGATTCCGATTACGCCGGTATAGGCGATACCGGCGAGTCACCGGTGGTAGAGGTAGAGACCTCTGTGGATAGGCGCGTGGCGCTTCCAGTAGATGGGGCAATTGACTCCCCCCCATCTGGGTCTCGGGGTGAGTCCCGAGGGCAGTAGTCAGCAGTCCTACAGGATGCTGAATAGTGTGACAGGTGTTGTCACAGAAGGCGTAAGCCTGGAACGGTTGCCCGGGGTAGGCGAACTGTTGTCGTTGGAGGAGATGTCCTTCAACGAGTTTGAGACTGCTTTGAAAGCAGATGAAATCGACGAGGTCGTCGTGTTGCGTCCGGAAGAGGAGTTGAACTCCTCATCCACGATGGACGAGTCAGTTTTGGTGAACACCAAACAGGCATTAAATGCCCGAAGCGGCCTCAAGATCCTCGCGGATCCTGAGGACCCTTACCATTCCTTACTAAAGGAATTTGGAGATGTCATTAGTGACAACCCGCCGATGGGGTTACCACCGGATCGGGGAGTCCGACATGAAATCGATTTAGTTCCCGGAACCAAATACTGCGTCACTAGTCAGTGGCCTCTCCCAAGGAACAATGCGACGTCATCGACGCATTCTTCAAGGGGAAAGAAGAGGCAGGGATGGTACGGGAGAGTAAGTCTCCCCACTCATCTCCCACTTTTTGTGTTCGTAAACCGAACGGAAAGAGGCGCACTGTGCATGCGTATAACAAGCTGAATTCAGCTACTGTACCCATGCAGACTCCGATTCCTCGGAAGGATGTCCTCCAGAACAATATGGCGGGCCGTACTGTGTACAGTGCCTTAGATCTGGTGGACGGGTATTATCAGGTGCTCATGCGAGCGTCCGATATTCCGCTGACAGCGTTTAGCACGCCTAGTGGCATGCTGTGGGAGTGGATTGTTATGCCACAAGGGCTTTCAAATGCACCAGCGATTTTCAATCGCTTGGTGACTCAACTCTTCCGCCCTCATAGGAAGTACGCTCAGACGTACTTCGACGATATATTCGTCCATAGTCGTGCGAAAGGCGACTCGTCTGATGTTCAGACGCATCTGATACAACTTCGAGCAGTGCTCGAATGTATGCGAGAGCATAAGTTATATGCAAACGCATCCAAGTGTATATTTGGTGCTGAGGAAATTCCTTTCCTCGGATGCTTCATCGGTAAGGATGGAGTGCGGGCGGATCCCGCGAAGGTGAAAGCCATTGTGGAGTGTCCTTCGCCTGTAAATCTTAGAGATTTACGGAAGTGGCTTGGATTAGCCAACTATCTCCACAAGTACAGCGAGAACTACGCTGAAATGGCGAATCCATTGACCGACCTTCTTAAGAAGGATGTTGATTGGTGTTGGGAAACTGAACACCAAAACGCTTTTGAAGAGGTTAAGGGGAGCTTGTTAAAAGCTCCCGTTCTTGATCTCCCAGACTCTGGGAAACCATTTAGTGTCGTCTGAGACGCCTCCGATTTCACAATTGGATGTGCTTTGTTACAAGCAGACGATGCAGGAAGGGAACGAGTAATTGCGTTTGAGTCGAGGCAGCTTAAAGCTCCGGAACGTAATTATCCCGTTCATGACAAGGAGATACTTGCAATGAAGTATGCTCTTGTCAAATTTAGGGTTCACCTACTCGGCTCAAAGCCGTTTGTGGTATATACTGACTACGCGTCCTTATGGACAGCGACAAAGTCGCCTCATCTCTCGCAACGGATGGCCCGTTGGCTCTCCTTCTTTGCGGAGTACAACTTTGAGGTTAAGTATAAACCTGGCAAGCAGAACGTGCTTGCAGAAGCGTTGTCGCGTCGTCCCGATTACGAGCTCGCTCACGCGACATTCGTCACCACGTCTGTGGTGGATCTCATACGCCAGGCGTATGAGAAAGACCCACAATGTACGGCGCTTATCCGCGCGTTAGGTGAAAAGGGTCTTGGCTCGTCTGAGCCAACCCTGTCAAGTCGAGCTAGAGCTCGTTTACACCGTTACAGGTACTGTGACGGTCTGCTATTTTATAGCACGAGCGCGGAGGACACTTCGCGGGTGGTAGTTCCTCATGATGAGGAACTGAAGTATAGAGTCCTCTTTGAGGCACATGACGCCCCTACCGGGGGTCATTTAGGTCGGGATAAGACCTACAGCGCTTTAAGCGCTTTGTATTGGTGGCCCAATATGTATAAGTGGGTCGGTGCGTATATACGCACCTGTGAGACGTGTCAGAGGGTTAAACCCTCTGCAAGTTCAGCTTCGCCTTTGGCGAGCTTATCGGTTCCAACGGAGTGTTGGAAATCCATTAGCATGGATTTTATCTTCGGTTTTCCGAAGGATAAGGCCAAGAACACCGGCATATTGGTCTTTGTAGACCGTTTGAGCAAGATGGCTCACCTGGCGGCGGTGCCAGAGTCCATAGATGGACAAGGAACAGCAAAAGTGTTCCTAGACCGTGTCTTTCGACAACATGGTCTACCCGATTCCGTTGTGTCGGATCTGGATCCCTGTTTTACGGGACAATTCTGGGGAGCGTTGTTTAAGGTGCTAGGCACCAAGATCCTCATGTCCACTGCGGATCATCCGCAGACGGACGGTCAGACGGAACGCGTTAATAGCGCTGTGGAGGATATTCTCCGGAGTTTATGTCCGGATTCTCCAAAAGTTGGAGTGAGATGCTCCCGATGGTTGAATTTGCTATCAACAATTCGGTACATGCATTTACGGGGTTTACCCCGTTTTACGTGAACGGATTGGTGAATCCGAGGGTTACGTTAACGCCACGTGTGTGTGGACCAGGGCTTGAGGGGGGAGGATTCCCCGATGTCATCCCTGTATCTGTGCGAAAGCACATCATAAGTTTTTATCGACGCGCCTAAGTGTCTTACGACACGTCTCCTATGCCATGGCGGAAAGCCAAGACAAGCAGAAGGAGCAAGCTGACCGAAAGCGGCGGTGTAATAAAAAGGTAATCAAAGTAGGAGAAAGTGTTTTACTAAACGCTTAAAACCTTCCTACACATGCAGTTTCAAATGTGTTGCGAAATAAACTGCGCCCCAGGTTTGTGGGTCCCTTTAAGGTGTTAGCCCGAAAGGGCTTGTCGTACACCTTAGACATCCCGAAGGCGATGCGTACGCATCCAACCTTTTATGTGGGTATGCTTAAGCCATACCAGAACCCGGAGGCGGGTCCCCTCTCGGAAGAGGGTAAGAAACCGGATAGCCGAAAGGCGCAACAGGTCGGAACATCTCCGACAGGGTTGATATACGACCCTGAAGCTCCGCAACGAGAGTCTCGAGAGAGGCAAGCCGCTCCTCGAGGCGTTCATTCGCACTCCCCTCGTTGCGGAGTTCCTCCTGAGCATCTTGGATGCGAAGGCTGTGCCGATCACAGCGCTCGTGGAAGTCACGCCGCAATAGCGCGATCCCCCCCGCAGTGCTCGATGCGGAGGGTACGCCACATTATCATGTGGAACGCCTGATGGCACGACGCCATCACCGAGGTGAGACACAGTACCTGGTGAAGTGGAAAGGGTATCCACATTCCCAGAACTCGTGGGAGTACGAGACTCCCCTGTGGCAGGATTGCCGTGACGTCGTTGACGCTTTCGAGCGGGAGAATCCCACTGAGAGTCAACGACCAAAGGGGCTGAAGAAGCCCCTTCACTCCCAATAGATGGGAGTTCGCCGGATGCAGATGCTGTGCTTGCATTGCTCTCCGTCACCACATCGAGAGCAGAGCGCGTATAATAGGAGGCAGGCAATTGCCCTTGCGCTTTGGCCTGAGCATAGGCCAAGCGTAGCGCTCTCTCTACCCGAACGTCGTGTTCGGAAAAGCTGTTGTACAGCGCATCAAAACTGGGGAGGTGCTTCTCCCTTTCCGCCCAGGCGCGGAACGCCTGGTCTGCGTCTTCGACGCTTTCGTCCCTCAGGAGAACAAGGGGAATCTCGCGGAGAACATCCACGAGGGCACCGCGTGCCTGTTTCCCGAGGCGCGTCCGGTAGGCCTTAACGGAATAATGTTTGGGCGTTAGTAGTCGGGCCCGTAGTTGGTTCCGATGAGCAATTTCACGCGGCAGTATAGCCGCTGGACCAGGGGTATAAGAGGCTAAGCCCCTCCTGACCGCGTTCTTAGCCCTCTTTTGAGGGTCGCGAGGTCCCTTACGTGCCCGTCCGGCACGTCGGGCCTCTTGAACCAAGGACGGTTCATTGGTGGTAGTTGCCTGTGGCAACCTGTAGGTATCACCCCTAGCGGGTAACGGTGGCGCACGAGTTAGTGCGTTCTCCCCACATGTGGGGAATGGTTTGGATGACTGATAGCGCCGTTCGGCGCTATCAACATGGCCAGCCGTTGGGGAGAGCTCCCCAAGGGCGTCCACTTCCGAGACGTCGGAATAGTTTGCGTTTATAGCACCGCTGAGGGTGTACAATGGACAGCCAGAGGTATGGCGTTGGAGTTCTCCAACAAAATTTTGTTTATTGCGTAAGCAATAGTCTTGATGGGGGAGGATGTAACGGGGTTACATTCGAGTAACACTGAGTGTTGGTGTACATGAGTACACCAGGGTTGAGGCCAGTATTGGCCGGGTTGAAAGGTTTCGAACCTTTGGTTATTTTAACCAATCAGGGCATGGGCCCTTGGTGGTGGTGTGTCAACCATCCACGTGTCAGTACACAGGTGTGTACAGTACATTTTAGCTAGGTACGAATTAGGAATATTCTACTTAGTGCTACATATAGTTTATATTAGTTTAAATAATTACATATTAAATATATTCAGTTTACTTTTCACTCTTTAGTACAGACGCACGACCTCGACCGGTCGTGCGTGTAGTGAGTGCCGTAGCGTAAGGGGAGCCCCCCTTAGCTACACCCTTTGTAAGGGAGCCTTGCCGTTAAGGTACTAGTAAAAGCTAGAGTAAACTAACCCGGGAATCTTGGCCCCGAGTAGGAGAGCTCTCTCCTACTAAGCCCTTAATAAGGGCGTATCGGCTAAGTAGCGGCGAACACCACTTTAAAGAAAGTCTCCCTCTGTGCCCTAGCCACACCGTGCGTATACGCACCGGATACATCCGCTGCATCTTGATACAATCACATGGATGAGTAAATGTAGATACAAGCACGATTCTTTTCATTCTGCGTGCACAGCCGCAATGCAAACGCAATGTCAAAAAAGTGCTTACCATTGTGCTTCTTACGCAATAAACTGATCAGCAAACGCTCATCCGGATGCTTTGCTAACAGGAACAACATGTAATTTGTGGATCGTTGAATCACGATTGCCCTGTTTAATAGCAAACTTGAGAAAACGAACCGCCATATCCAGCACAGACCGACTTTTCGTGGTTTTACTCGTTGAACCTGCGCTCTTCTGGTGCACATGACGTACAGTGGACGGGATGAGGCGGGTTGGATTTAACGTATCCGCTTCTAACCACGCTTCATAGACCTCCTTGGCTTCTGAATGATCAGTTCCGGGGAATACTTGTACCACATCTCTTGGACCTTGGACGTTTCCACGCTACGCAACAGTTCAATAGCCGCGCCATAGTCCCCACTATCCATGTGGTACGTAATCACTTTTTCATAGTCTTCAATCAAATTAGCATAAAACACGAGTTCATCCGGTCTTCCATGACTCGAGATGAGATTAAACGTCGTGGCTGGATCCAAATAACTTTTTTTAATCTTGCAAAAACTGCTTGAATTCAAACAACTGATTTGCATGGTCATCAACGTCCTGTACTGCCTTTGAGTACATTAAACTTATCGAGAAAAGCTCAACAATCCACGAACAGAGCACCGTCTTCTGCGTCTTCTCTTCACTTGATAAACTCTTAAATTTCTGCTGTAAAAAAAAGTAACGAGTCCCGCGTTTCCTTCTCCAAAAACTTCAGTGCCACTTCTTCAAACGAACGTGTCGTCTTGGCGTAAATGACTGTAGCACGATCAAACTCGCCTTTTTCAAACATCTTATCTGATGGAGCGGTCAAGACGCGCTGACGCTCCCATCCATTACGACAGGCTCCCAACGCCTGCTCAAAATCGCGATCTTCGCCGTTGCCCATTATGGCTTTACTCAGAAAGAGTTTCCACACATTCCAATCTTCATCTGCAATAACCACCTCTAGAATCCGTCGATTCGAGTAAATCCACACAGTATTGAACGTATCATCGACCGTAATGCCTTGTACATTTCCAACCCGCGAGTAGAAGGATTACTTCAATACAACAACGCCACTTAATTTCGATACTACTTGGACATGGCGGGGAAAGAGAAAGATCACGTGGTATCGAGTGACTGCCATGTAAATCGGCGGCGTCCAAGCCCCACGACCACCCGAAGACTTCTCAGGCTTGTTTGGGTACGCTAATAGGCATGTACCTGTCGTCACGTTCTCCATCGTTGTGGAGAGTCCAAATACAAATTCTCCATGGTATACTCCTTCACCTGTGAGTACACCGAAGTCTTTCGCACGTTCCCGCTCTGGTTTCGCATAGAAGCGCAATTCGGCCGTCGTAATCTCGCCTGGTAACTCCTGGAAGCGCAGTTTCTCAGGCTTGACGTACTCATTAAACATCGTTTCGAGGCCATTGACTCCCCCTCCAATGAATTGAACCATCCTCGTCGGTCGTTTCCCGGACTCTGACGTCGTGAGCATCACATAATAAAGCAACCTCCCGACGGAGCTTTCCAGTGTTCAAACGCAAGACCAGCGATTGGTCCTTGATTCGAGATTTGACACACTTTCTTAAAGGTTTTTTCTTTCCCACCTTCAAATTCAGCTTCAAACACTGCTCCCGAGTCTGTACCAATTAAAATCGATTACGACGCATCAGGTGATCCAGATTGACGATCCCACGCCACGCACGTAAACTGCATAGTTTTCATGATTTTCTTTGGACCCGTATGTATTAGAAATTCGATCGATTTTCCATGGAAATGAGCACATGTGCTCCCGTCGGATCAATAAAGACGTTCGACATGCCTACACGTGATTCAATCATCATTTCTTCCACGGGGCCATTGCTGTCTGTTGCTTCTGTCGTGCAACGTAAGAGCAATCCTTCCTGCGAGCCCATGGAGACGCCATTTCCCACACCCATACAGCTTAATGTAAAGCCTTTCCGACTTGACACTTTGCGACCGTGTTCCCTTAACTCGAACATGGATTTTTCTTCTTCCTTTTCTTGACTTTGGCCATCGTCACCCACGGTCTCAAACTCAAAGTCATCGTTACTACTGCCCTCGTTACCATACGTGTCATTCCCACCATACGGGGTCTCATATAAACCTCCTGTTCCTCCCCCTGATCCCATTACACCCCTGTCAAATCCATTCCCACCCCGAGAAGTAGGGAGTGACTCCTCTTCCTTCTTCCAGTCCGCAAAAAGATCCGCCTACATGTTGTACTTTCGTTGAATCGATTTACATCTATCAACCAGACGCCCGCAAACGCGAGGATACAATCGCTTCAGCGTATCGAGCATCTCGGCTCGGCGGGCATCTGCTTGGGATTGGCGCTTATCATCTTTCAAACCACGCAACTTGTTGTTCACGCGCGTAATTGTTCCGTCAGATTTCCTTCGTAGCAGCTGCCAATTCAGTGAATGACTGGTTTGACTTTATAAGCTTATCCCTCGCCTCAGCTGCATCTATGGCAACCGGTTCCTGTATCTTCTCAACAGCCAAAATCGCTTCTAGAGCTTTGGCCTTCTCGTCAGCAAGTTGCGCTTTTAAGAGGTCAAACTCCTGGTGAAGGGCTTCAAGTTCTGCGTCTTTTGTCGATAGAGCAGCATCAGCGTTCTCCAAATTTTGGGTCAGAAGTGCATTCATTGTCACAAGAAGCTCAGTTTCCTGCAAAAGATCCGTACGCTGTGGACCTATCTCTGCAGCAGAGGGAACAGTCTCAAGCTTCTCCGGTGTTTCCTCCGCCGGAAACTCCATTTCCATCTCAGAATTTTCTTGGACATCCGCTGCATCTTCATCATGCATTTCAGGAGCACGCTCTACAGCCAACATCGCGTCATATTCCTTCACTTCAGTTTCTGATGCCTCCTTCTCAACAGCATTTTCGTCGAAAGTAGCAACTTCCTTCTCGGCAGCAGGTGAGTCTTCTTCAGCTGAAAAGGCTTCTTCTGCTTCCACCGCAACAAAGTCATCTTCTTCTACTTCCGACACTTCATGATTTGGAAGCGTCATGCTACTAGATCCTACAGTCTGCAAGAAGGCAAGAAGCTTGGCGCTCGATGGCGGCTTCTTTAGCAGATTTTTCTCCGCCTTTACACCCATGTACACGCTCTCTTTTTCAACATGAACCTCCTTGTTGACAGCTACTTCTTCTTCTTCTTCTTCTTCTTCTTCTTCTTCTTCTTCCTCAGATTGGTTATCCTCAGGAATGGGTTTAGTGACCTCTTCTGGTGTCGATTCTACAGCTGCTCTGTAGTTTCCTTGTCTTGGGTAGGTGCTTTCGTCGCGGGAATCACAGATGTTGTCGTGTCCACAGTGCTCAGGAATGCCGAAAGCTTTGACGATGACTTTGGAGCTTTTAAAATTGGTGTAGAGAATACAGAAGGGATTTTTACTTTGTTTTGCGGCGAGGACGGCGGCGACGATGGTGGAGTGTCGCCCCTAGACAACGTCTTGGGCGTAGATGTATTGGACAACGGTGAGTGGCTGCGTGAGAAGGCAGATATCTTGCTAGACCAGCAGCCCGATCGTATTTCTCGACCCTCTTCCTTGCTCGTGGACGATCCCGACGACGCATTACTTATGATGCTGCTCCGTGGCGTAGCTGAGGTGCATGAGTTACTGTTGTTGTTATTGGATCCTTTAAAGATAAACGGAACACGGAGACGAGACTTGTGATTGTTGACGTCCTCTTCGGCTGCCACCGGCTATTCGAAGTCGCGTGGGGACGCGTTACTTCTGGCGACACTTGATGTTAAAGACACGCGGCAACCACCCATGTGACTCATGGGTGGTTTCGACCTGAGCGCAGAAGGAAACTTGTTAAAGAAAGAACTGAGCTTATTAGCATTGGGAACGCTAGAGCTGCTACTGCACGTGGTGCTGCTTGTCGACACTCGTGCCGTCGTATTACTACCCTCCCCGTCAAAGTAGAACTGCGCCAGCGCATTCAAAGCCTTAAGATTAGGCCTCGTTTTATTCCGTAAGGCCACGATATTTTCTGAGACGGCTGTTTCATTCACTTCGTCCAATAGGTGCACGGTCGTAAAAACTGGTGTTCCTCTAACTTGACACGCGTGCGACACCATTTAATGAAGGACTGGACTCGTTCCAGTGCATGGAATTTACTCAACTGATTCAGCGATCGCTGTAACTTCTTGGGCAGTTCATTCTCTTCACCCTCCAGCACGGCGTTTGTGAGCAGACACAGGGCCCGACCATCCGTGACAAACTGACAAAGCGATTGAGTGTCCACGAGCGGTGGATTGAGCGTCTCGAGGTCGCCGTGCGTCTCTAATTCATCACGAATCCAATGAGTACACGCCAACGCTGCCATGGTGTGAGGATGACAGAGTTTGGTCTGACCGTCGGTCTTATCCCGCACTTTTGACACTTTCTGTCTCAAGCTGCTGCGCGCCCTTTTCGTCTTCCTCTGTGCTCAGTTTATTGCCCCATGGCTTATTTATTTATTTATTTGTTTTTTCGTAACATCTCGTGACTCTCCATACAAGTTTTGCATCTGCTGGACCCTTTCGGGTACCTCTTCTTACGGTCTCCCTCGATATACATGTTTTCTTCGTTTTATTTTACAATATCCGTACAGTTTTCACACCTTTAGTACCCTGACAGGTTACTATTTGTACGATCTTTGTTGTTGCCGTACAGGTTTCACAACTTTAGAACCCTGAAAGGTTTCTCTTCGTACGATCTTTGTTTTGTTATGCGGTTCTCCGTGTTGTTTTCAATAGAAGTACAAGTTTCACACCTTTAGTACCCTGACAGGTTTCTCTTCGTACGATCTTTGTTCTTGCCGTACAGGTTTCACACCTTTAGCACACTGACATGTTTCTCTTCGTACGATCTTTGTTTTGTTATGCGGTTCTACGTTTTGTTTTCAATAGAAGTACAGGTTTCACACCTTTAGTAACCTGACAGGTTTCTCTTCGTACGATCTTTGTTTTTGCCGTACAGGTTTCACAACTTTAGCACCCTGACAGGTTTCTCTTCGTACAATCTTTGATTTGTTATGCGGTTCTCTTTGTTGTTTTCAATGGATGTACAGGTTTCAGACCTTTAGTACCCTGACAGGTTTCTCTTCGAACGATCTTTGTTGTTGCCGTACAGGTTTCACACCTTTAGCACCCTGAAAGGTTTCTCTTCGTACGATCTCATTCATACACAAATTTCACATCTTTGTTCTTATTCATGGAGCACTCATAGGCTCACTCTTCATATTACCATCGTCATAGTTAACCATATTGCGTTAATAAAATTAAATGGCGACGTGACTTATCCACATGTTCCAACAAACTTCCAGTTCTTGGCTAAACATGTATCTTGTTTTTGTATTCTGCTTTTCTTTTGTTATTCCACCTACTGCAACCAACTCGTGTCTGCATTCTACTCATCACAACCAAGATGGGTTCGTGATAGGGATGTACTACATCGTCAGGGCTCTTGCTATTTTCTTGAATGTCTTACTTTTTATTTTGTGAGGCTTCTGCATCTCCACCTCAACTTTATCCTCTTCTGCTGGTTTCCGACTTCCTTTAGATCCAACAGCATTATCTTCCACAGAGTATGAACCACCATATATGTCCTCCCATTGTCCAACATTAACATTTTCTTGTGTTGAGGCGTTCCATTAGTTGGCTTCTCCATAATCCTTCTCCCACATTTTTATCCACCAGTGTGATACATGCTGAAATCTCTGTTACTTCATCACTTATCGTCAGTTCAGCTTGTGTATCATCCTCACTGGAAGTAGCTTTTTATTATTTTATTTTTTCTTGCGTTTTCTTATTTTCTTGATCCTCATTCAAAGTGAATGATCCATCCATACAACATGTAGTATTTTTCTGGTTTTCTTCTTTATGCAGGGTGACAGCGGTGTCGCTTCACTTTCACTTGACGTTGCCCCCCTTTTCTCTCGACAGGGGTTGCAATGCACTATGGGGATAGGAGTTTATAAGCTCCGCCACCTGAGCTTTGGTCAACTCTCCTGACTTTAATTTAGTACGCATATCGGCCATCTCTTCAATTAACTTCCGACAATACTTCGCCTCATGACCAAAGTTCTCACAATGCTCACACCTCACCAGTTTCCAACAGTGAATTTTATCATTTCCCCGTCGGTTACAGTGTCCAAATATCACAACATGGTCAGTATTAGGGTTTGTTGGCGTTCGCGCACTCCTCTTGTCCTCATACGTCGGTCGCACCCCGCTGTACAGCATGTACCTCCCCACCCATAGTATGCACGCTAGGTTGCAGGTCTTCATACATAGCATCAGCATTATTACGTGTAGCTACCTCCTTTCCAGACCGCATAAGCCGCGCTTCATGTTTAATCAATAATATTTCTAGATCTTCAATATTTGAGAAAGTGATATGTTGATACTGCATCTGTATGATGCGATCATGAATGGTATCAAAGAATTGTTGAATGTGTTCTTCCAATAGTGAAGCATTGAACGCATTTCTAAAGTCCATTCCTGCTCGCAACGCTGCTGCGTTTAATCGGTACGGATATGTAGTAGCCAGCTCATCATGTTTCTGCATCAATCTTGAATACACAACTCGAGGAGAGACTTTGTACACACAAAATTTCTTCTGAAAAAGCGCGATCACCGTACCCCAGCCATACTTCACCGAATCTGCTAGTTGCTCATACCACCATGACGCTGTGCTTGTCAAACTATCAACAAACATTCCCAGACGTTGACTATCATTCCAATGTGATATGTTAGCCACGTGTGAAAATCGGGCGACCCAAGCCCGTGCACTTCCAGCATCCTTCCTATTCCCATCAAAAGATTTTATCTCAGTATTCTGAATGATGGCTGTAACTGGTTGAGGTGAGTGTGCCCATGCGTTTGCACTTCCACCAGGTATACCATACCCTGTAGTGCTATGATGCATTCGTGGCTGCGTAGCCGGTGTTTGATATGAAGTACTAGGCGCCCCTCTAGGTGTATTGGGTGTGCGACTAGCCGACAAGACTGCCGTGACTTTAGCTAATTCTTCCAAACTCAAATACCCAATCTTGCATCATCTTCACCAAATTAGCTACCACTGGATCTTGTTTAGATGCTGCCATCCCTGAACCCTGTCTAGGTGCAGCTATCCCTGAACCCTGTCTAGGTGCAGCCACCCCTGGACCCTGGCTAGGTGCTGCCACCCCTGGTTCTTGCTTGATCCCAGCTAGTTTTGGTGTGGACATGATTTCATCGTCATCAGATGAGAACTCCAACTTCTTTTTAGTTTTTGCAGTTTTTCTGGGTCGCAACTGTGGTACTTCTTCAAAATCATTTCTGTCAATGAGCTACAACATACCCGGTGGTTTAGACTCCCTTACCGGTGTATGTACGGTGTCTGCTATTATATAGTAAGTGGGAATGATATTGTCAGTTTCCTCTCGATATACCATTAATGATGTTTCCCACTGACTTTCTGCTAATAGTAAATACATCATCAGTCCAATATCTTCTGCGGTCCGTACCAAATCGTAATCACACGAATTCTCAAACTCATCCCGTCTGATAATCTCATACCCAAAATTTTGGAACAAATCCTCCAATGCCAGCACAGATGCTTATAAATTTCCAAATGTAGTGAGATCTTCTCGCACCCCGAATATGGGTGCAACACGCTTCATCTTACGTATCTCAAATAATGAAAATTAACAGCTCGAATCACCCGGTAATCTGAGCACCTGTTGTTGATACTGCGTCACATTTGCACACGCTTCAGAAAATGTGTAAGTCCTGTGAGTATCATCAACGGAGTATTCTGGTGTGAAATGGAGATCTGGACCATCTTCTTGTGGTACTAATGCCATTGTGTAAACTTGAATTTGAAGTCGACGTTAGTCCCGGGTCGCGGCACCAGTTGTCGTGAAGGAGTCGAAAATTATGATACATCCACTTAATCAACAACACAAAGAGGTAATAAGACAGTCTTCCTTGCTTTACTTCCCGGGTACTTAATACTTTCGCCCGAACCAACAAATCAATCAAATACACTTAGGGCACACTTCCACAGGTGGTTCTGGGATTCTCCCAACACTAGCGCGCTTCAACCGGCTGCTGCTCCACTTGTTAGGGCGTGTGATCAACAACTTCCTTGTATTACACTTGGTTTTTGTATGGGATAAAAAAAGAAGGTTTTTGGTTTTTAAGGGCCGCCAGAGATCTTACCAGTTCAGGAGAAATTTCGTTCTATTAAGTCTTACCAACTCCTACATCAAAGTCAATCACTTTTCTCACCCATTACTTCTTGATTACTTCAGCGCTGACTTCAATGCTGGACTCTGGGGCCGTCGCAATCCTCTGTAATTTGATTGATCAGATTTGCCGGTGCGATCTGGCCATCGCAGCCTCTGTAACTTGATTGATCAGATTTGCCATCGCGATCTGTCCGTCGCGATATGGCCGTCGCAGGTCGCTGATGATTGGTCAAAATTGTTCATCCAAAATCAAAATACTTAACCACTTAAGAACATCCAGGAACATCTAGTCGATTAACTCAAGCAGCCGAGGCCGCATAACTTTTCGTTGGCTCTGCCGCTCTGCATGAATCCGCCGTTGTACTCGTAAGTTTCACCTATATCTTATCTTTCTGTGGCGTTGCTGATGGTTTGTGTCCGTGTTCTGGTTACTCTGTTATCCCGTGTGCCCTAGCGCCATTTGGTGATGCATTATGAAGCCGAGGGCGCATAACTTTTCGTTGGCTCTGTCACTCGGTATGAATCCGCCGTTGTGCTGGTAAGTTGTGCCTATGTCTTGTCTTTCAGTGGTGTTGCTGATGGTATGTTTCCATAATCTGGTTGATCTGTTATCTCGTGTGCCCTAGTGCACCTAGTTGCTGAAAATTTATTGAGTTGAAGACGCTCAACTTAGTGTTCGCGTCACTGCCATGATGCTAGAGCCCAAAACAACTTTGCCAAGACATTGTGAAAGTGCGAGAAGCATCACTTGGTGCTAGTGGTGGATAGAAGCATCTTTCTAGAAGACAGAAGCATCGCACTACTAACATCATGATACACTAAGTGTTCATATTGTTCACCTATTGGAGGCATGACACAGTCTTTGACACTAATATTCAGTGTTTGAAGAAATCACCAGCGTAAAAAGTGTCATCGTGCTAACGTGTAGAGTTTGGCGAGATAAAAATATACCAAGAATTAATAAATGCCGCAGATCACCTTCATGCTGTAAATAAAGACTCCACTTCATCACACACGTCTACTTTTCACCAAGTGCTGCGACCGAGGTAAAGTTTCCAACGTCTCACCGTTGGAACAACCACCAGAGGCGTTACGGAGTCTGCTGCAGGATCAAACGCCTATTTCCCCGGCGTTCCACACCAACATCAGGGAGTACAACAGCGCGCTGACGTTCACGTCCCTGGGTGCGAAGTTGGATGAACGATTCATGCAGGGAGGGGTGTACGACTTCCGACCCCAAGGTTCCCTGTACACCGAATGGGATCGCTGTTAACGGAGCCCGGTAAGCCAAGGAAGTTCTCGCAGTTATATATCACTGACAGCAGCATGGCGCTTGGTGGCTGCATGAATGTATTTCCACATCTATATAGACGCATCATGTGGGGGAACTTCAAGCCATGCTCGAACAGCACACTTCTTACGTGCAGTTGTACGAGCAGGTGTGGCAGTGAATTGAGGGGGATTAGGTGGTGGATCTGGAACTCCTTCTTCTTTGGCTGCAATCGAACGACCGAAGAAGGTACAACATCCCAACTGCCAATGAGGTGGGCGCCATAATGGTGGGAAATGGTTACGACGGTTGTATCTCCGATTGCGGCAAGCCACCGGGTGCCACACGGGATTCTCCATAACATTCGAGCGTGGTCTGCGCCAACTTCCACCCCTTCGTCCGCGTCCAAGTCGTGAAGAGTCATCTGCTGGCCGAATGGACGGTAGTTCCTGATACTGTCACGTAACTCTGTGTCCTTTACTCGTACTGAGGAGCCCTTCTTCAACCCAGACGACACACGCTCAACCAATCGCTTGCCTTGTGCCTCTTCAACAGAGTTTAGGCGCGCCGGATTTTCTTTCTTTCAGGCCCTTCATGATGGCCTTCAGGGCAGCATTCGTCCCTCTCACGCCTTTATCATCATAATCTCTCATTTTTCACATAAAATTCAATCTTTTAAAATAAAACCACTTCTCTAGCCCTTGAAACAAGGGAACTTTCCACTAGCTCCACTTGAAAACGTAATAAACCGAAAAAAACTTGTAATGCCAAGAAAAATCCACAAGACAGTCAATCCAACATTGGGCTCATAACCTGTTAAAAATAAGTAAAACTTATTTTTCACTTATAAGATCTAAAACTACCTGCTCTGAACACTTTTGACCAGGTACGATCTTCAGCTGGGGTTAACAACTGCGCGACGCTTTCCACACTGTGGAGGTTTCAGCAAAGTTTGTAAAAAAGATAAAATGAAAAGTGTATTAT
Organism: Peronosclerospora sorghi; assembly: GCA_026184515.1. Taxonomy (NCBI): domain Eukaryota; phylum Oomycota; class Peronosporomycetes; order Peronosporales; family Peronosporaceae; genus Peronosclerospora; species Peronosclerospora sorghi. Next base: position 41,806,806 of record CM047587.1, on the reverse strand, counting down.
TTAAAGTTACCAGAAATTATAACCATATCGAGCTATATACTAAAAGCTAACCAAAAATGTACCCATCTATTTGAGCCAATGGGGTTTCATCATCTTGGTGGGACGCAAAACACAAAATGGGTGCATGCTCTTCAACACAAGGACCAGTAGATTAGAGCATTTGACGTTAAAACTATTGTATCGTATAGAGGTACAAGTACTGACATATATATATATATATATTAAAATACATTATTTGCATATTTTAAATAAAGTAAAACAACATTTCTTAAAATCTTATGACAACAAAAATCATCCAGTCTCTTACGTTTTAGATTTTTGTGAGCCTTGGCAAATCGGGTTTCAAGACCCAGCAACTCCAGTATTATAAATTTTAATATATTCCCAGTTGTTGAGAAATAACATTTCATAGTATGCTCTTAACATTTCATCCTAACTGTCGCATTTGATCTAAAGTTGGACAGTAAAGCCAGTGTCGTGCTGATGAAATACTGCTAATACACTAAGGGTCCTATTTCGGAAAAAGAATACAAATAAAATCGTACCTAAAGAGTATACACTGTGCGAAGACAGTGGCATTGTCACGAAAGCACTAGTTGTCCACTGTAGCAACCTATTCCTTCGAGATGCGCTCTAGAAACTCGTGGCAGCTGTTAATGGTATTCGTCAACATGTCGCATTCCACTGCGAGCTGGTACAGCTCCAACTTCAAGTTGTAGAAAATGTTACGTTGTCGATCTTTGTATAGCATTGTAGAAAGTTGAGTCGAACATGTCGATTTATACCTTGATTATACTGAATTCGTCTTGGTTGAATTTTTCCGCAACATAAAACCCGTTAACGACGAAAACAACACTCCAAGATAGTTCGCAGACAGTAGATGAAGATAATCAGGTCAAAGACTTGTTCAATTAAATGTGTATTAAAAAGTGATTATCTGTCTTAACATGTAATATGCATAAGAGTTGAAGTTGTAGCGTATCTTGCATCTGTCGTGAGTCCTACACTACTTATCCGTACCTAATAATAGGTACTCATATCTTAGTTACGCTATCTTATCTCTTAAAAATTACGAAAATTATCAATGCTATTATGAAAAAAACATATACAGCCTTTCCTCAGATAAGTTATCCCCTCATAAGTTATATCCTCACGTAAGTTATATGATTTTTCATCCACAGGCCTTCTACTATGGTGGATAGGTTATAAGCAGGCCTCTTCCAATATGGCATTTGCCCAATTTGTCATATTTAACTTATATGTGGACAAATCCGAACATTAAATATGGCAAATATGACACCTCAACTGGCAATCCTATTTATCATACGATATTATATTTTCTACAACTGTGAGGGCATGGCCTGTACCTCTTTAAATTGTTTCGCGTGAATAATTCCCTCCAACGATATGTACATCAAACTGGACCTGTAAATATCCTTCTCCCACCCCATCACAGAAAAATCCGACTCTACGCGGCTGGTGCCTGGAACCACAGACGCAAGCCCACCGCCGAAGTCGCACAGGCGCGGGAAGCGCTGCTGCAAAACAGCACCCCAAGCATCCGAGAAGCTCGTTCCAAGATTCTGAGCATTTAAGATGCCTTAGAGTTCAGTCTGCGAGCGATATGCAGCACGCAGACTCTTGTGCTCCTCCTCTAGGGCGTCGATCTCTTGGCTGAACGTAGTGTCCAATCGGTCACGCATATAGATGACCAGCTCAACAAATTCTCGATCTGACATTTTCGCAAATTGAAAAGGTAAGCACGGAGACATCGTATTCATGGGTCCATTGCTATCGTTGCGCTCGGGTTCGATGGACGCAACTCCAGAGGCCAGGACGACAATCATCTGGCAGAAGGTCGCTGCCAGCATGTTGACATCTTCATTAGTCAGTTGCTCCATAGATTTATAGACAAATGAACCTCTACCATGCAAGAAAGGAATGACGTCATCCGTTGAGATTACCCAAAATCACGACGTGTAATAGTGAGCAGTCTACTGTTGCTGTATTTGTGAAATTTGAGCTGCATTTAGAGGTCCTTGCATGCCAGTTGTGGTGAAGTGGAATCTTTATTTACAACATATAGAAGATGATCTGTGGTAGTTATCAATTCACGGTATAATTTTTACTATGCCAAAACTCTACATGATATCACAATGTTGCCTTGACTTGATGTGGTGTCTGCAAACATTGAACATAAACAACAAAAATTGTGTTGGGTCTTCATTATACGAACAATGTGAGCATTCAGTGCGGAATGGTGCTGATAGCGCGATGCTTCCGGTTATTATTCACCGCTGGTATCAAATGGTGCGTCTTGCTCCTACATCATGTTTCAACATAGTCGTTTGGGTTATAGCCTCATGGCAGTTAAACCATCGAAAAATCATACACCCTCAGTTCCATGAACGGTCCAACATAATGTTCCGCGGCTAGAAACACTAGAGCGCATGAGATAGCACGTTAACCAGACCACGAAGACCAATCATCAGCACCACAAACGACAGCCAAGACCCAGGCATAACCTACCAGCATAACGGCGGATTCGTTCATGGCAGAAAAGCCAACAAAAAGTCGTGTGCCCTTGGTCTAATGCTCAACAACAAAGGGGCGCTAGGGCACATGATATAACAAGGCAAGAAAACTGTGAAGACGAACTGTCAGCATTGAATAAGGGAGGCAAGAGATAGGGGCACCTTACTAGTACAACGGTGGGTCCGTTCATGGCGGTGAAGCCAACGAAAAGTTATGCGCCCTCGGCTGCTCCAGTTGATCAGCTTGGGTATTCTCGATTGTTTTCAAGTGGTCAAAAATTTTATTGTGGAAAAGATATTTTCAGCCAATCAGACGAACTCGCGACGGCCAACTCGCGACGGCCAACTCGCGACGGCCAACTCGCGACGGCCAACTCGCGACGGCCAACTCGAGTTGAGTGAAATTGGTGTATGAAGTTGTATTAATTTAAGTGAGACTTTTCGACCAATCACAAGGGAACCGTGACGGCCACCTCGCGGGTATCATACTCAACAACAAAGGGGTGCTAGGGCACATGACATAACAAGGCAATAAAACTGTGAGGAGGAACTGTCAGCATTGCATAAGGAAGTCAAGACATAGGCGCAACTCACCAACATAACAGCGGACTCATGTCTGGCGGTAAAGCCACCTAAAAGTCATGCGCCCTTGGTCTCATGCTCAACAACAAAGGGGCGCTAGGGCACATGATATAAGAAGGCAAGCAAACTGTGAAGATGAACTGGCAGCATTGCATAAGGGAGTCAAGACATAGGCGTAACTTACCAGCATAACAGCGGAATCATGTCTGGCGGTAAAGCCAACGAAAATTCATGCGCCCTTGGTCCCATACTCAACAACAGAGGGGAGCTAAGGCACATTATATAACAAGGCAAGCAAACTATGAAGACGAACTGTCAGCAGTTCATAAGGGAGTCAAGACATAGGCGCAACTTACTAGTACAACGGCGGGTCCATTCATTGTGGTGAAACCAACGAAAAGTCATGCGCCCTTGGTATCATATTCAACAACAAAGGGGCGTTAAGGCACATGATATATCAAGACAAACAAATCGTGAAGACGAATTGTCAGCAGTGCATAAGGGAGTCAAGACATAGGTGCAACTTACTAGTACAACAGCGGGTCCATTCATTGTGGTGAAGCCAACGAAAAGTCATGTGCCCTTGGTATCATATTCAACAACAAAGGGGCGTTAGGGCACATGATAGAACAAGACAAACAAAGTGTGAAGACGAACTGTCAGCAGTACATAAGGTGTAAAGACATAGGTGCAACTTACTAGTACAACGGCGGGTCCATTCATTGTAGTGAAACCAACGAAAAGTCATGCGCCCTTGGTATCATATTCAACAACAAAGGGGCGTTAAGGCACATGATAGAACAAGACAAACAAATTGTGAAGACGAATTGTCAGCAGTGCATAAGGGAGTTAAGACATAGGTGCAACTTACTAGTACAACAGCGGGTCCATTCATTGTGGTGAAGCCAACGAAAAGTCATGCGCCGTTGGTATCATATTCAACAACAAAGGGGCGTTAAGGCACATGATATAACAAGACAAACAAATTGTGAAGACGAATTGTCAGCAGTGCATAAGGGAGTCAAGACATAGGTGCAACTTACTAGTACAACAGCGGGTCTATTCATTGTGGTGAAGCCAACGAAAAGTCATGTGCCCTTGGTATCATATTCAACAACAAAGGGGCGTTAGGGCACATGATAGAACAAGACAAACAAAGTGTGAAGACGAACTGTCAGCAGTACATAAGGGAGTCAAGACATAGGCGCAACTTACTCGTACAACGGTGGGCCCGTTCATGGCGGTGAAGCCAACGAAAAGTTATGCGCCCTCGGCTGCTCCAGTTGACCAGCTTGGGTATTCTCGATTGTTTTCAAGTGGTCAAGAATTTTATTGTGGAAAAGATATTTTCAGCCAATCAGAGGGACTTGCGACGGCCAACTCGCTCACGGCTAATTTGTTTGTGATTGGTATGAATGTGGAAAAATAAGTAGAATTTTTGACCAATGAGGAGAGACCTGCGACGGCCAACTCGCGACGGCCGACTCGAGTTGAGTGAAATTGGTGTATGAAGTTGTATTGATTTAAGTGAGACTTTTCGACCAATCACAAGGGACACGCGACGGCCAACTCGCGACGGCCAACTCGAGTTGAGTGAAATTGGTGTATGAAGTTGTATTGAAGTCAGCGCTGAAGTAACCAAGAAGTAGTAAGTAAAGAAAGGTGACTGACTTCGATGTAGGACTTCGTAACTTTTAATAGAATCAAATTTCCCCTGAACTACAAAGATCTCTGGCGGCCCTCTAAAACCTTCTCTACTGTTCTTATACAAAAACCAAGTTTAATAAAAGCAACCGTTGCTTGAACGCGTAAGCAAGTGGAGCAGCAGCCTTTAAAGCTAGCTAGTGTTGGAGGCAGCCTGGAACTGCTTTTGGGAAGTGTGTTCCTAGTGTGTTTAATTGATTTGTTGGTTAGGGTGGTAGTATTAAGCACCCCGGAAGTAAAGCAAGGAGTACCAGGATTTTTACCTCTTTGTGTTGTTGATTAAGTGGATTTATTACAATTTTCAACTCCTTCACGACACAGTTAGATCACGAAGCGCAGATATGAACTTCTTGAAGGCAACCAGTTGTTGTTGAACAAGGAGAGAAGAGGGCTGCAGTGTTTCGAATAGGAGGTCCACATGAACAACAATGGCGGTAATCGACAAAACAGAAATCCACCAAACCGGCGAAGGCTTACAACTGGGATTCTTAGTTTCGAGTTCAGCGAACCCCGCGACGCGGTTCGAAACGAAACACCTTAAAACTCTTCCGAGAGAGAGAGACAGCGCGTCGTCGCTACTTTTGGGCACTTTGATTTCAATTCGTTGATGAAATTAAACTGGCGGCGTAAAAAAGAAATGGTGGTGGTCGGTGTTTCATAGAGCTCCCCGCCATATAGCTTCATAACCTCTCTTTGGAAAACAAGATCGAGCTGGTGCGCACCACACCAGATGCGGATTAAGCGACTTCCGGCAGGCTGCAGCCGCCCAGCCATTAGCGAAACAAGACCCCGAACTCTGCCTGTCATATTTCGCGCTCCATCCGATGACGTAAACAAGAGTTTACGCCGCCAGTTAGGGCACACAACATCGAGACCTTTACTGCAGATTTCGAACATCGATTGGCCGGTGTGGCCACCGAATAGAGGCAGAGCAAACAGATGGACGCAACGCAGGTAGGCCCCAATGTTGAAACGAACGCGGACATCGAAATACGAAGTTCTTCCGACAGTAGCAGAATCGAAAGCGATTGAAAAGTTCCAGCGACTCTTCAAAACATTGTAGAGCTTTTGAAGGTTAGCGGCCAACACAGCCCGAGCAAAATGTGATACTTTCGCTTCTTTGCAGCCCTGGAAGTAACCAAGCTGCAGCTCTTCCCAAGCGCATATAATTTGTCGAGCAACCAACCTGAACGAGGCGCCAAGAGCCAGGTATCCAACAACGAGGTTAAACAACTTCGGCTGCTTGATACGAATTCGGTAGCAGTCACGCGCTTCTGAGTTGTCACCACCGGCAACTTGGGCACGTTCAAAAATGTCTGTAGCCATTTTTGCTGTCTCAATATCAGCCATAGGCTCAAAGAGCAAGTCGGAAATAAAGACGTCTACGATATCGGGCTTTATGTGGAAGAAAAGCTGGCCGTCGGCGCCTTCGAAATGAGAGTGAATGCTATTGACCTTCGATGCCTGGCTTTCAAAATAGGTCGCTTTGCGTTCGTCCGCCGCTAAAGCGTACTCCGCCCATTGTGCGGGATGCTGACTTGTCAAATGCTGCCTGTAGAGTTCAGGGCGAAAAGGTGCTCTGAAGTACTTGGTGGCCGTGGTTGACTTCCGTTTCTGTCCAACTTTCTCTTCACGTCCAAACTCCGCGCAAAAACGGCAATAGACAGAGGTTACAGCACCCGAGCTTGCATCGCGAGACGCGACCATAAACCCATATTCCAACTGATTAGCGTGGTTGTATGGAGTCGTTCGCTTGGGTGGAATGGTGGGCCTGCAATGGGGTGCGCTTCTTCTCAAAACTACGTTTTGTGCGCACTGCAATGCAATATGCTCATTTATGGTAATTTTTCGAACTTGAATGTGACAAATATGACATCATGGGTACCAAATGCCATATTTGAAGAGGCCTGGTTATAAGTTATAAGTTATGCCCAAGAGGCCAAAAAAAACTTATCCGAGGGGGAAAAATGTGCACAAAGCTTCAATTTTTACTCATCAGCACGAATACTGAAGCCAGGACTCAAGCGTGCGTTTCGTAGTAGCAGATGTACGAATGGAATGCTGGAGATTAAGAAGATGCCTATGAGCTTCCCTCCCTTCTGTGGTAGTTACATCTATAAGGTAGAGAACTATGCCAAGGCTATGAAGCTTCTCCGCTTTCGGAAGCACCACTTCAACCGCATCCTCCTCTTCTTCATCTGTCTCTGAATGCCTAACCATCTCAATAATCTCCTTGTAAGTCAACTCCACGTGTACTGATCCGTCCTCTCCAACAGGATTCAGCAAAATCTCAGTTGCCATTGAATTTCGCAAAGGAAGTCGGTGAAAGACGTCCTCTAACTCTTGCTCAACCTGATGCTCCTCCCGATCTGGTACAATCTGTCCCTCCTCTGGAACAGGACCCTCTACAAATAATCCGGTATGGTTGTTGCAGCTGCTGATGGTCTGGGGAGAGATATCTTCCCACTCTGCTTGGCACCAGCGCATCGCAATCAGTTGATCCACCTTGTAAATGTTTGCTCTCCTTTCTCATCTCTGTCCAATTCATGCTGGTAGTGGTAACGTCGGTAATGGCGCTTAAATGCCGCAATTATTCCAGCGTCCATTGGCTATACTTTCGAAGTGCAGTTTGGTGGTAAAAACTCAATTCGAACATTTTCAAGCTGAAGATCTGCAGCCACGTGAAAAGGGGCATTGTCGAGAAGAAGGAGAACTTGGCGCAGGGCAGTCTGTAAAATGATGCAAATTACGGTGAACATATACTACGTAAATATAAAAACTTACGCGAACACTCAAGGAATGGCTCAAAAGGTGCAAGAAGATAAAATTAAAGAGCACAAAAACCACTTCATGTTGTTGTCAAATTTTTTGAGCCATTCCTGGAAGAGAGTACCTGCCATCCAGGCTTTTTTGTTGAAGCGGTTAAGGAATCCGTGTTGCTCAGTAGTTTTTCTCAAAAAGCAACGCGGCTGCTTTGCATGACCCATAATCAAAGGCTTGAGCTTGTGTGAGCCATCCGCATTCGCAGTGAACGCCAGAGTAATTCTTGTCTGAAAATGGAAGTGTTCATGATTTTTGCTGAGAGCACACCCATGAACACATCAGCATACAAATCCCACCTTATCCTTCTTCAATTCTTCAATCCGTCCGGTGGCAATTGTTTTCTCACGTGGCATGTTGTAAAATACGCCTTTTGTGATAACCATTGTCAGCAACATCACAAGGCTTACTTCTTCAAAAGACAGCAAGCACAAACCTGTTTCGTCCATTTTATACACATCACAACGGTCATACTGCAAGATGAGTTTGCGCAAGCGGGGCAGAGCATCTTCCAGTGCGTGATGGTCAGCCGAGCCGCTCTCACCATTGATCTTGAAGCATCGCAGTTTGTTTCGCTGTTGTAAACGAGTGAGCCAGCCGTTGGAGAATTCAATTGAGCCTTTGGGAATGTTCAACTGTTCCATAAAGTCAGCTGCCTTGGCCTTGAGAGGTTGCCGTTAACGGCAGTGTTTCGTGCCTGTCGCTGAAGAACCCAAGTAAAAAGTGCCTCCTCAAGCTCTGGATGCTTGGCGACACGTGGACGCTTCGCTTCAAGGTCGGCTTCATTCATCGTCTCAAGCTCATCCCGCTTGCCAAGAATCTTGCTGATTGAAGCCTGTGAAAAAAAAAGTGGCTTCGCCAGCCCAAATTTCTCCTGCGCCCACACACCCAATGCGGTCTGGACAATCTTACGGGTGGCCTTGTACTGACAGATCTCAAGTCGCTGTGCATTGGTGAGGCGTGACTGCATTTTTACTTTCTGTTTGGGCAAACCTCACATATTTAGCACCATATCACAGTCCCAGAACATCCTGACAAGCTTTCCTTATGTTTTTTCTCAAGAAAAGAAATCGCCTACTGACCTGGTGAGGGCTGTCTGCGGCGCGTCAAAAGCTGTTTGGCACGACATTCTTTTGTTAGTTTGTTTGCTTTCGTTTCTACATCAAAAAGTTGGCTTTTTTAGTGTATTTACTGTTTTCACTTTACATGCAGCAAGCCCCAAACAGTACACTGTAATGCATCATTTCAGGTAAGTGTTATCCCCAGATAAGTAATAAAATTTTCTGTAACCAAGGCTATAACTTATCTGACGAAAGACTGTACCTGTTTTTTCGTACAAACCAGTATGACGAATATTTTTCAACGCAAGATATTTTCGAAGAGGGCTCAACGTTACAATTGACCTTTATGATACCTGGAAACTACGCATAAAAGAAGAAATACGACTTTATCTAGTTGCAAAGTTGCAAGTAAAAAAAAACAGAAGCGATGAGCGTGTTGCTGCTCTTGGATGCGAACACGTTGATCCTCATATATCTGTTCAATGGTTTCAATAGCAGACTGATGCGTACCTAGTTGCTGTTGCTCTTCGTAAGATGTGCGCAATTTGTACCATATTTTCCTGCATATATGGAAATGAAATGTAAAGCGGCAATCGTATCATATATACCAAATAGAAGGCCAAGACAATATTTATTTTCATCAAACAATGAAGTTATCTTCTCACATTTTTATCCTGTTCATTATTAATACTGTCTGCGCTTGATCCAGCTCCTACTCTTGTAAGTTAGAGAGCATATGTCGCCGATATCAACGCTCACAGCACTCACGCACCTGCAAATCGATATCCTCCCCAAATTTTAACATATAGCGACCATCCATTTGGATGTATGTCACTGCTAGGGCGCGTCCTGAATTAATCAATGTAGGTTCACCCTTTTGCCGGTCCCCCGGACAATCAGGTAGCAGCCAGTGCGGCGGTTCCTAGCCTCCACATAATCGGAATTTGTATGCAATAAAAGTAACCGGTAAGTGATGCACACTTAGCCAAAGCGTCATCTCGAGTACAGCAGGTATGAACCACGTTTAAAGTTGATCTCTCAGATCTGTGTACTTGTACGTGGTGTTGGCTTCTTGCAGGACGAATCTTCTTCGTCTTGCAAGAAGCCGAAATGTACAAATCTCAAAATTCGACTGAAAGGCGTCTTGGACGGGAAGATCAAAACAGCAGCACAGTTGGCGCTGATGTTAGTTATCTTTCCTCACGCTAACAGAGCCACGATCCTGTAGAAGCCTCATGTTTCGCTTAAATTCATTGAAAAAAGTTCGGTAGAAAGCGTTGAAGGCATTCAGTAGACAATTTAATCGATTCATCGGAAATTTAACGCGAAATTCCCACGTCAATCGTGGTTTGTCTGTTTATGTTTATATGAAAGCTAACTGAATGCATAAGCCCAGTAAAGTCACTAGAATTACGTTTGTTTGTTGCTGCGAAGCAAGCAGCTCTTGACTATCCAAGATTAAAGGTTATCGTGCGTCTTGCCCTTCGAGCGACCGAAGGCCGCTGCATCAAAGCATAAAGACTGTTGCTCTAATAAGAAAAACCAGTTTATATTCCCTCTACAATGTCCTGTTGGAAGTGCATGTATCCATTTTGTACTTTGCACTTCTCCAAGATGGTGAAATCCCATTCGCTGGTGAGCTGGCATATATTTTTGCATATATTGGCAGTTACAGGTTAAAGTTGCGTTTACTTCCGGATAGACACTTAAGTAACTTTACATAATACACTTTTCAATTTTCACCGCATAAAGCACAACTTTACTGAATCCTCCGCGGCCGACGATCGGCGCGTACTGGCTTGTCTCTATTACTGATCCCACCTGGTCAAAACTTTCAGGACAGGTGGTTTAAGATAATAAAAAGTGGATAAGATCTTTTATTTGGTTTTTCTACATGTTCACTACCTCGCGCGTAATAAGGAGCCTTGATAGGGAGTGTTGTCAGTCACGTCGTCTGGAGCGAGTATTTTTAAACGTAACCGTTCTTTGAATGCGTACTTTTAAAAGGTTGTTGAGAAGCCTCCACTCAGGTATTTCGTTCTTTGGATTGGATCCTTCCCGGTTCTTGTCACTCATGTCTGTCATTCTTATAACGAGATCAACCTCTAGCCCAAAGAAATCTCTGTTACACCATGGGGAGCCTACGTGAAGGAGTTTTAAGAAACCCACGACATAGATCTATAAATATTCCCCAGGGAATGGCTGTTAAAAAAGATGGGTTTGAAAAGGTTATGGGATACGTTAAGAAAGGCACTGTACGGCTTAAGCTAGCTGGACGTTTGAGGAATTGACTCTTACATGTGTTCGGCACGAGTCAATTTGGAAAGGGAAATTTGCTGGTTATCGTTTCTTACCCTATGTTGCTCCCTTCAGTCTCACAGTTAGAACATTCTAGATCGTGGTTCAACAGTTTAAACACTTCGACGCGCGTTCTAGAACGTTCTCGAGGCGGTCGCCCATCGGGATCACCCGTGTCCTGCCTCTCGTGCCTCGGGCTTCTTAAGTTGATGCCAGCACCAGGATGTGCATGGTCATGATGCTGATACACCAATCACTTGGCATAAAAAATAGTACACGGTCGGCAGTGCTCGCCAACACTCCCACTCACTGTCGATCGTCCCTGCGTCGGCGTGGCTAGAGGTTTATGCGGTCGCGGAGTAACTCGAACCGTTTTGTGGCAAGGGCCTTCGTCAGGATATCGGCCAGTTGATGCTGCGTCTCCACATAGCTGATCTTGATCTGCCGGTCGTTCACCTTCTAGCGGATGAAGTGGTGGCGGATTTCCACATTCTTTGTGCGTGCGTTGTAGCCCGCGTTTTGCGCGAGCGCAATCGCGCCTTGGTTGTACTCCCACACCAGGGTTTGTGCTGCTTGTTTGTATCCGAGATCCTTCATCGTCATCCGCACCCAAATCACCTCCTGTGTGCACATGCTCAACTCCAGGTAAACCGCTTCCGCTGAGCTTAACGCCACCGTGCGTTAGTATTTTTACTTGTACACGATAGGGCCACCATTGAGCAATATCATAACACCGGAGACAGAGCTTCCGTCGTCGAGGTTGTTCCCCCAGTTGGCATCGCAAAATGCCACTGGTGCTTGCGCTTCACCCTTGCTCCTACCGTAGTTGATGTTAGTGAGTGATGTTGCAGCGACATGTACATGATGTATATTGCATATTAGCTTTAGTATAGTTTTTACCAAGGTATATTACAAAGCGTAATTACCTAGCGTTATGTAATTACTATAAGTAGTGGAGACAGGGCGCAAGATCAGTGGCTGAGAGTCTATGGCTTATGATAGCCATTCATCTTAGTGGAGACAGGGCGCAAGATTAGTGGCTGAGATTCCACGGTTATGATAGCCATTCATCTTAGTGGAGACAGGGCGCAATATCAGTGGCTGAGAGTCTATGGCTTATGGTAGCCATTCATTTTTGAGGTAAAAGCGAATTAACTATAGCTCACTTTTCGGTTTTAATCCTCGGCCGTAAGCCCGTCTTCTTTCAACAATAGCTCTATAACCAAATTATTATAACAGTTGATGCCTCGATCGTGGGGTGTGTGAAGATAGCGTAAGATCTTGATCGCTGCATTCCAATGTTTCACGCCATTGTTCTCCATGAATAGGCTCAAATGTGTGACAGCGTACGCTATGTCTTGTCTGGTGCACTGGTCCAAGTACTGCAGGCTCCGAATGCTCGAACGGTACGGCTTCTTTGTCGTCTCGGCCTTTTCATCATCGGTCTTGGTACTGTCGGCCATAGAGAGCTTCAGGCTCTGGTCACACGGGTTCATCGTCTCACGTGCGTTCTTCTGGTTGAAACGCTCCACAGCGTTCTTGATGTACTGTGTTTGCGTGATGCTCATTGTCCGTGCCTCACGGTCGTACACCATCCCCATGCCCAAGAGATGCTTCAAAGGGCCCATCTGCTTGACGCGAAAGCGTGATGCGATCGCCTTCTTCACGTCGTTATCGAGCTCAGTGGTGCACGCAGCCACCACAATATCATACACGTAGAGACATAGGTACACGAGGTCATCACCAGCTCGCTTCACATAGCTGCAGGTGTCGACGCCACAGGCGGTGAATACCAACTCGAGTAGCGCATTGTGTATGATCTCTTGTACCATGCGTTACCGGCCTGTTTGAGTCCGTACAGAGCGTTGTTCAACTTGAGCACATAGTCAACGTCGATGTCCATCCCCTCTGGTATCTCGATGTACAATTCCTCCTCCAAAAGTTCATTCAGAAACGCTGTGTCCAACGTCAATCCGCTCTATAACGAATCCAACTGAGCAGTACAATGACATCAATATGCGGATGGCACTCATGCACGCCACCGCAGCCTACGTTTAAAAGAAACCCACACCGTAGATCTGCAGGAATCCCAGAGCGACCAGTCTGGCCTTCCATCGCAAGATCTCTCCAAGCTCGTTGAACTTCTTGGTGAGCACCCACTTGATCTTAGTCGTTTTTATCCCCGGTTCCCGCTTCACTTTTGTCCACGTGCGGTTACGTTCGTGGGCTTCGAGCTCGGTGTCGATGGCGCCAAGCCACTGGTCCTTCTTGCCACAAGTTACAGCTTCCTTTTATGTTCGTGTTTTGATCTGGGACGCGAGAGCTACTTCATACAGTACGTCATCACCACCGCCTCGTGGGCGCTTTGCACTTCGGTCACTTTCACTCCCACTTTCTCGGTAGTCATCGTAGGGCACGATGCTGTTGTAACCGGGATTGTATTGGCGGTCATCCAGTCGCAGTTGGCCTCTCGGGCCTGAATTAGTACTCGTTAGCTCTCACGGTCTTGCCGTACTGTTAATTACCTGCAGTGGTGCGTGGAGCCGGTTGCTAACTCGAAGGTTCGGTCCTGGTCTGAAGACCATGGCGTCCGACATCACTGGTGGCTTCGGTGTATGTTGTGTGGCCGTCGTCATAGGCACGCCAAAGGGTACTACCGCCGTCAAAGGTTCATGTTATTCTTCCATCGGCTCGTTTATATCCACGTCGGTTTCCATCGGTGATGAACTGTGTACCACAACGTCTTCAACATGGTCATCATCGTCGTCGTCTGCCGGTATATGCAGATTCGACCACGGAACATCACGTCCTTCGTCATAGATGCCGTCGACTTCACGTTCGTCGAGTAGCAAACTGCGACTCACCACCATCTTGCCGTTCTCAAAGTCGAGCACCTTGTATCCTTTTGTGTCGTTTGCATACCCAAGTATCATAAATTTGAAACACTTGGCGTCCAGCTTCGTCCGTTGCGACGAGTCGATGTAGGCGTATCCCATAGATCCAAACGCACGCAGGTGTGACAGGTCCGGTCTCGCATGAAACACAATCTCATGAGGCGTCAGGTCGGGTCTAATGCTCGTGAACGTGCGGTTGATCAAGTACACTGCTGTCGCCATCGACTCAGCCCACCACTTGCGCGACACACCCTTGTAGTGCAGCAAGCAACTTGCCTTCTCGACCAACAACCGGTTAATCCGTTCTGCTACACCGTTTTGCTGCGGGCTCTATGATACAGTATTCTGGTGAAAAATTCCAAGGCGTCGGCACAGGGCCTTGAATCGCTTACTCTTGTATTTGACGCCGTTGTCTGAACGCAAGCGAAGCAGCCTTGTTCCACACTGGTTAACCATTTTTCTCTTGGAGTCGATGAACGCTGTGTACATCTCTGACTTTCTCTTCAGGAAGTACAGGTCCAAATGACCCAAGTAGTCATCCACAAATGTCGCCACGTATCTCTACCCACCCGCAGATCGTTTACCCATCGGTACAATCAAATTCGTGTGCACAAGCTGAAGCGGTTGAGTTGTTTTCGTCTTGGGCTCGCTAGGGAACGGTGCGACGGTTATCTCTCCCTTCGAAAACCCACCGCACAGGTGGTCACTAGGTTTCTTGATCTCCGGAAGCCCCGTGGTCGCTAGCTGTGTGCGCACGTACGAGTCATGCCCAGAATCGCCTTGTCGTGCATGGTACAACTCCCACTTACTCTCAGTATCCTTATACTCAGCCAACATAGCACGCTCTTGTTGTCCACGCAACACATAACTGTTGCCCACAAGCGGAGCACGTGCTACTACACGCCGTACCTTCATAATCGTGCATTCCTCCGACGTGAATTGAGTCACCCATCGCTTCTCAGTCAGCTTTGGGACCGACAAGAGACGTCGGTCAGGTCCTGGGATATGCAGCACGTTGCTCACCGTAACCTTTCCACTCTCAAACACCATCCGGACGTCGCCATGTCCGATGTCCTTCACGAACTTACCTTCACTTCGATAGGCCGGCCGAGCTCCTGGTGGGTGTCAAAGTCCTCACGGTGTGGTGACATTTACGACGATGCACCACTATCAATCAACCAACTACCGTCCTCCGTGCGTTGCTCGCACGTCGCATGCGTTATAAACATGACTTCTCCGTCATCGTCCTTATTCTTGCACTGGGACTTCTTGTTGCCACGCTTTCCACACCCATAGCACATCCCCATGAACTTCCTTGGTTTCCTGTGCTTTCTATCATTCGCGTCGTCCTGGTTTTTCCACTTTTTTTGCTCTTGCCACGGCCGTTCCGTCCACCGCGCTGTCCAGCCCTGAACGCGCCTTCTCTAGACTCCTGTTGTTGCAACTTCTCGTACTGCTGTAGTACCTTCTCCTTGACTTCATCCGGTGACGCCTTGATCAGATCAGTGTTTTCGAACACAGTCACAATTGTGGTGGAGTCCAGTTCTAAATCGAACACCGAAGTGTCTGGAACTTGACCACCATCGTTCCCAGACGACCAACTTACAGGGAAGAGTACCCCGCAAACCTTCGCCTGGATGCCGATCGGGCGACCGATCGGCATTGCAGGACGCCGAGTCCGATTTGTCTTCCGTCTCACCTTGTGTACCCATTCGTGTGGGTGGCTACACACTTGGTGGACCGTCGCTTAATGGGGACCTTGGCAGGTACCGATATGGGTGTACCGCTTCTGGGGTACTTTAACCAACAACCAACGAAAAGATAATACAATGCGTCCGATCTGCAAATGGAGCGGAAATCGTCACTCCAAATGCGGGTAAGATCTGGGACTTTACTGCACGCAGCAGTAAGTAATCCAGCCAATAGAAGATCTGGGGATTGACTGCAAAAGCAGTGAGTAACCCATCCAATACAAATAGAAGAAACACGTTCCAAACGTGGCGGGAGTTGAGGGGTGAGTGAACGTAATAGGAGCTTCCCGTCGTGGGACTTCCGGTAGAGCTCTGTCCTGGTCGCGATTAAATGAGCAAGAGGGGACCGTGTTAGCCCTCTGCTCTCAATGACCCCTGCAGAGGGGCGTTTTATGCAACCCAATGTAATACTAACACTATATTATATAACCAATTAGAATCCAATATGTAATCTACATGCAAACCGTGTGCCTTACCTTAAATCTGCGTACAAAACACTCCAAGCACACGATTAGCCCAAAACACTCAATCCTTTAGCCAACTCTATCGATCCACCTTGACAACTGGTGCTCTGGTACATACTAGTCAAAATTTCCATCAGCCCTTCACCACAGCCGCCCTTGAATCCGGTCGCAGCGCAACGGTAGCGGCCCGATATCACAAACAGTCTTCAAATCCATCCATTATTCTTAGTCCAGTGTACCAGGTAAATTCACTTGATCTCCGATCGCCACATTTTCTCTAAAATTTGTCTTCGTAGGCGATCGGTGCCCGCACTCTCCGCATATTCCAACATCTGACCGATCTAACCATTCCGACGACTCGGACAACACTCAAATTGTCAGCGAGCAAGATGAGCACCGAGTCGAGGTCGATCGGTACCAGCAAACCATTGATGCACTCCGACAGGACTTGAGAGTTGAGCGTGAAAAGAAGATCGTGACTAACGCCGTGTTTCAGAAAATGATTTAGGACACAGAACGGTTCCCCAAGCTGATCGATGCTACACAAGCTGATATTTCAGTCTTGTTGGATGAGCTTAAACATCACAAGGCCTCGACTCCAAAACAAAACACACCAGGTACGTCAATCCATCGTTAACTCCACTTTGTATCGGACCTCACTTGCGTTCGTATATAGATCCATTACCGATCAATGCCATCCAGACCGTGCAAACACTCGTTGATGTCGTTCGGCAGGTGAACTGCCACTTATACCTGCTCCAAACGATGTTGGAAGAGCCGATCGGCACTCGTCACGACGTGCGTCGTCTCAAGATCTACCGGTCGCCTCTTCAAGAGAATCTCGCAGTGGTCGTTTGGTAGAACTCAGAGCATCAGGCCAACCGATCGGTTTATATTACCAGAAGCGCGAGTTGGATAGAAAGATCGCCTAGTTAAAGCTCACGATCGAGTACCACACCGAGAGTTTTGCTGCCTCCCAATATCGGCTCGGCATTTGGACCCAAGAGTCGAACCGACTATGGGGAATCTTCCACCGGTGCCGCGATGAGCTGGATACGTGTCTGTCCAGTTCGTAGGTCGCTAGCTCCATTCCTTCCGGAGCAGCCTCGAGCGCCCTCGCGGACCCGCAGTCGCATTTCGCCGGCAGTATTTCCTAGCAAAATTCGGGCAGAACTTCTCGCCATTCATTGGCTGAAATTTCTTCCCCCAAAATTCACACGCACAACAAAAAACTCAAGGGCGCGGCGAGAAGCGCGAGGGAGCGGGGCATAGCGGCCGATCCAGACTACGAGGAGAAACCAGCGGTACCGCGGAAGAAATCCAAGACACCGGTGAAGCTTCTTCCCGCAACAGCGGATTTAACCAAGCCGGTTCAAGATACAAAAAATCAAGCGCCCTTAACCCCATACTGCCCGATCCACCCAGCGTTGTCGATCGGCTGCCGGAGTTGAAACGTCAACGTCATTATCAGACCAAGTGGTGCACCCGGGAAGCTACAGCGTTAAATAATCGTCGAAACTGGCTGTCGAGGCACCCAAACCAACTTCTCTGCCCGGCACTTATGGTCTATATCATCATGCGTCGTTGGGGGGAATGAAGGTTGACGTGCCTCTCCCTACTTCGGGTCTGGCTGCTGACGACCCTTGGTCTCCGGGGCAGATCGATCTGCTGCGGCGATCTGTTCCGACCAAGCAGCAGCTGGTCCGCAATTTTTCGCGTCCAGACTACTGTTTTTTCCCGCTGGCGGTTAATCATCCAAGTACTACCAAGTGTCGACTCGATCTTATCACAGGATTGCAGATTGCCCGTCTGTATGTCGCCAAGCCGTGGGAAGTTTTGCTTATCCCCTAGCTGAACGCCATGTTCACACAGACTCCGTGGATCGCCTCGTTCTTAGGTCGTCTCGGGCAGTACCGCAGCACCCACCGCCAAGCGATCTGGGAATCAACCCACTATCTGGTGCTTCCCGCTGGACAGGTGAAACGGGACAAGGACTTGGCCACGTTCAAGAAGCAACGGAAGCAGCGCCGGAGTCGGGCGGGTGAATCATGGCTATCCATCTGTCAGTTCATATCGGAGGGCATGCGGGCAAAGGAGTGTGATATTAACATCTTCCTATACCCAGTTGTACTCCATATGGCCAGGCGTCGCGTGGAGAAAGCCGGGTATTTGATCGAAGAAGGAGCGTGGTACCCTGGCTACCACTGCGACACCATAGTCGACAACTTGATGGACGCCTTGACCCAGATGGACAAGGAGCAGCCTTGGCGTAACCAGTTTCGTCAGAAAATCGCAGATCACCCAGCCATAATTGTCAGTCGGCTATGGCGTGATCGCGAGCTCTAACATTGTAGGCGACGATCGGGAAATCATTCGCGCATTCATCATTAATAAAAATTATTTTTTTGATTCCCGATTGTCCCATCTGTATTAGCCTTTCATCTCGTTAATCAAGGTCCACCCTTTCCACATCCAACTGTATCCACACGTGAGAATCTTTACCGTCATCATAAAATATCCACATTCTCAAGCCACTTGCTACCATCGAAATATCACGAGTTCATCACAGTTCGTCACACATCCGTAGTCGTAATCACAATAAAACATCACAAATTCGCGCCGATCGGTAATACCGATCGGCTATTGTAATCTTGATTTTCTACTTCGTGCGTCTGTGTCGCTCCATAAAAGTTCCGATTCATTCGGTTTCGCTTGGATTTCTTAACCAAAGCACCATAATCCAGATCGGATTCACCGATCCAAATTGCATCTTCGCAATCCTTCAAGTAGATCGGATAATCCCGGTGCGTTCGACCACGGCACGTTTTCTGGGCCGATCTGACATCCAAATGGGCGGTCGGATTAACATCACCACTGTCGGTATCAGCATCATCCTTCTCGATCAGCCAGTATTTCTATTCCCATATTAATTTCTTGGGCTGATCGGTCCGATCGGGGGTGTCGGCGGCTTGCGGATTGTCCATAGTCACTCGAGAGGATCGGTTGACACTTCAGTTGGGGTAGCCATATTCCAGATCGGATTCACCGATCCATCAACGCACTCCTCCACGCCCCCGTGCATATACACCATGTCATCCGGTGAGGTGACTTCACTCGGTCCGCTCCTGTCAGACGGTCAATGCTGATCCTCGTCAACGAGATGTCCTCCTGTGGTACCGGCTTGGGTGGATGCGCCATCATACTCTTCTCTAACGATACTGCGATCGTCCCCATATTCCGTCGGTTCCACTGTCACCCGTTCTTATGATACAACTGCATTGACGACTCTCGGCACATCTGCCTGTGAGCCTACTGTATCGGGTGACTGCCTTGATAACCTTCGACACATCTTGGTCGCTACGTAACTCGGCCTTTCCGTCCAGGGTCAGGGGTCTCCTTCGGCAGACTTGTCATCGCCGAATCGATCGGTGGTGGCTTTACACGCAAAGCTTTGCCACTCAATATACCGTCTTGATCCGATCAAAATGAACCCCATCTTCCTCGGAACTTTTCCTTCGTCCAGCCCCATACCGACGATAGTACCGTTTCCTAACATCAGCGGTTTGTTACCGATGTTAGTAACCCGTATGCGATCGCTTCGTCTTCCACCTTCCACAAACGTCGGTACCCAGTGATCGCCCCTGGTCACCCATAACTTCCTTGTCCGGTAATCCTTCTCTACCGAGATATCTGCCGATCGACCTACAGGAATGGTGATATCTTGGTCCCACCTCACCAGATCAGTGCGTGATCCGTGTAAGGGGCGTCGGACAGCCAGTTGGATCTGGACTTCGTCCGGAAGCGTAAGTAATCCATGCGACAGATCGAGGCGTATGCCTGCTGGAACCATTAAGTCCGTGCCAAGGAGCGCGTCTTGACCGGTCAGCTTACCGATCCAAGCTCTGAAGAAATAGACCAATGGACCAGATAGATTGATCTTCACACGCGTCCTACCTTGGGTCATGTAGTAATTTTTACCAATTCCGACGTATTCTTGTCTCTGTGCATAGTCAATCTGACATCCTACCTTACGAGCAAAGGCGGAGTCGATAATTGAGACTTCTGCTCCAGAGTCAAACAACATCGTCGCCTTCTCATTGTTGATCTTCCCGTAGGCTTTCGCCTGCTTGAACCATTTGTCGGGAGCGTGATATTTACAGTAACCGCGTGACTCGCCAGGAAAAAGTTCCAAATTCATAACGCCCTTCGATCGGGAATATTCATTAGTCGCTAGACTGTAGATCAGATGATTTCCATCGCCTGTCTCTTTTCCGTTGAGTTTCCGCCCCTTCCGACATATGCATAGATGCTAAACGTAGATCGCTCGGCTCGATACAGATTCCAACCTGGCGAGCGACCTAGTTTAACATCTTCTCCACATCGGGTGGCAACATTCTTGCATGCTTGTCTGGAACATACCACTTGTGCATCTGGTTAAAAATCGTTCCATCTTGCGCTGTCCATCCTCGTGAATCTCTCCACGTGCCTCGCATCCAAACAAAAAGTGATCGGTGGGGTGGCCACGTCTTTCACATTTCTTACACGTAACGCTTCGCCAGCAGCCCCGATCATCCTGTTTGGTCGACCCGCAGGGTGTGCACTTCTTGTATGGTGAATCCGGGTCCGACCTGTTGCCTTTTCCTGCCTTCCGTTCGGCACGGATTGACACTGGTCAGTCTCTTGGTGCAGACTGGGCGACGAAAGTGTGACGGTACTATTCCTCGTATGAATCCAAACTAGACCAACCGCTGCTCTATCTTCTGACCCGGTGCTCACATCAGCCACGATCTATCTAATTGCTCGGGCCGGACTAGTTGCAGGTCTCTTCACAGTATCATCCTGCACATTCTATCGGGATCGGTTCGATACGACAGCAACCTTCGTCCTCATGCTGCGGGAGTGGCGCAACATACGTAGTGTCTGATCCACTTCTATCACGTCCTCGAGGCGCAGTGAAGTCAGCTGATCGGCAAACTCCTGATCGTCCAGCGTGCTGATAAAGTGACCCCCATGTTCTTGGGAAGCGCCGGTCGGTGGAACGGTCTCCGTCATCGGGATCTCTGCACGCATCGCAGCCACATTAAGTCGATAATGGTACTCTATCGGCGTTTCATCGCCCCTTTCCCTCATGTGGTGATACTTCCGATCGGTAGAAAAGCCGGAGTGTCAGTACTTCTCTTCAAACTCCATACATAGCAGGTTCCAATCAGACCTGACATCCCGACTTAACTGCTGGATCCAATTCGCATCCGTTCCCTTCATCAGATCTGGGAAGATCAGACACCGTTCTTTGTTCGGCGTCGGATCACGGAGGAAGGAGGACTTCGCTCGGCTGCACCACGATCGGGCCTGCTCTTCATCGGCAACTTTGCCCGTAAAATTCTTCAACTCCGTGGTTACAGCCATGTGAATCCTTGGGATCGCCGTCGATTTGAAATCAAACGCCGTCGTCGAGGCAAATTTCTCCACCTTACGCGCCCTGAAAATGCCCGTACCACAGTAGTTACCGTCAATTTCGCTGGCCGACTCCATGTCAAAGTCGCTGCTACTTGCCGATCGGCGAGGGCGGGATGGATGTGACTTGGTTTTTGTCCTAAAAACTGATTCAACACCTTCAATCACCTTTTTTGCTGATGTTACCGACTCCATATCAACGTCCGCATAAATAGAGTCGTTTTCCTGGACCGATCGGCTTTGTGCACGCGGGTGCAGAGGTGATCGGCCTTGATCTTCGACGTAACGCTTCATAATAGCTTCGAGTATGGCTTGTAGGCTTGCTTCCCTCGCGGGCGAGGTGACTGGATCGGTCTTGGGGGTTGCTGATACCTGTGGGCGCCCCTGGGTCCCCGACTGGCATGCCTTCCCACGTTGCCGCACGTCCTTTTTTTGTTCCGTGTGACTGGTACCGTGATCCATAGTTATCCACTCCACACCGACCTCCAACTCGAACGAGCACTTGGAGGAAGGTGGAGACCCATACAGCGAGCTATTATCAGAAAATGACTTTTCGACAAGTGATAGCACGAGGTTTGGGGCTTCCAACACGATTCGATTGTGGGAGTTGGGCGGCGTACCGTACCTCCCAATGGCGTCAGATGGTCATCTAGAGTTGAACTAGCTTGGTTTAACTTCCACGTATCAATCTCGAACAACTTGCCAACACCATTAACGTTCTTGACCTTCATCCTAACCTCAGCTAACATCGCCGGAAGGTTGTTGACCAGCTGCAGCGGCCGATAGGAGTCGATCGGCTCGGTTGTAGACCATGTAGACGATCCGGAATTAGGGGTTTGGCAGTTCGCATGACCTCGTTTTCGTGAACGAATTTCTTCAACTCGTAGATGTAGTACATCCTGGTAACCTCCTTGTCATCCACAACCCCGTCACCGATAGACGACTTTTATTCCGAGTCGTCATCGTCCGAGAGCATTAAGAGCCTCTGATTGGTTTTTTTCTTGGGTAATTCGGGAGTTTTGGGGTGATCCTCCCCCATAGTGTTTTTTACTTAATGCAATATTACGTCGAAATACATGGGATCAGTAAAAGGGTCCTGATCCCTTCTGGAACCAAAGCAATACTTGCTATAGTCCCGATCGGCTCCGATCGGAGCCTTATGGGGAGGAATAAACTTGTTAATATCGATCTGGTCCTCCGCCTGGCCGGATCGATCATCGCCATCCTTTTTGACGACCACGGCACGGGGCGATAAGCGTTCCTCGTACCGATCGGCTCCGCCAGGAGCGGTATGTGGAGTCGTAAATTCATTAATTTCGATCTGATCCTCCCCTTGACCAGACCGAACATCGCCAGCTTTTCCAACTAGAAGCACCCAAGGCGATAGGCATTCCTTGCGTCCTCTTCAGACAGTATCCATCTCATATTTTGTAAAATCCAAACTTTGCGCAATATCGCGGTGATATCCACGCTCCCAAATGATCCGGGCAAGCTCACCATTGTGGTGGAGTCCAGTTCGAAATCGAGCACCCAAGTGTCCGGAACTTGACCACCATCGTGCCCAGCCGACAAACTTACAGTGGGGAGTACCCCGCGAACCTTCGCCTGGATGCCGATCGGTCTCCCGATCGACATTGCAGGACGCCGAGTCCGATTTGTCTTCCGTCTCACCTTGTGTACCCATTGGTGTGGGTGGATACACACTCGGTGGACCGTCGCTTAGTGAGGACCTTGGCAGGTACCGATATGGGTGTACCGCTTCTGTGGTACTTGAACCAAAAACTAACGAAAAGATAATACAATGCGTCCGATCTGCAAATGGAGCGGAAATCGTCACTCCAAATGCGGGTAAAATCATGGACTTGACTGCACAGCAGTGAGTAATCCAGCCAATAGAAGTTCTGGGGATTGACTGCAAAATCAGTGAGTAACCCATCCAATACAAATAGAAGAACACGTTCCAAACGTAGCGGGAGTTGAGGGGTGAGTGAAAGTAATGGGAGATTCCCGTCGTGGGACTTCCGGTAGAGCTTTGTCCTGGCCGGGATTAAATGAGCAAGAGGGGACCGTGTTAGCCCTCTGCTACCAATGACTCCTGCGGAGCGGCGACTTATGCAACACAATGTAATACTAACACTATATTATATAACCAATTAAAATACAATATGGAAAATACATGCAAACCGTGTGCTTTACCTTAAATCCGCGTACAAAACACTCCAAGCACCCAAAACACTCCATCTTTTTAGCCAACCCGATCGATACGCCTTGACAAATGGTACACTGGTACATGCTAGTCAAAAAAAATTAATAGCCACACAATCGTGTCGGACTCAGCTGGGAGACTGCCCAGCAGAATCACCAGCTGACGGTCCGCGTCCATCTTGTCACCCACGGCCTCCATCGCCACCACCAACTCGCCAAATTTGTCGAGGTGGCTCGCCATGCTGGCGCCTTCCTCCATACTGAACTCATGGACTCGTCGCGTGAGTGTGATGCGGTTCTGGATGTTTCTTCTGTTGTATTAGTCGTGCAACGTGAGCCATGCCTGCCTCGCCGTCTTCGCTTGTCGGATCTGACTGGTGCTCCAAATCGATGTCCTGAGCGATGACCGCAAAGGCACGCAAGTCGTTGGGTCTCCAAGTAGCATCCTTCATATGCTCCTCCGTCCAGTTCTCCTCTGCGTACAGTAGCAGGACCTTCTTCGCCAGCTTCATTCGCATGTTAAACTCCCAATGGAAGAAGTTGTCGCTACCAAGGATGTCTGACGGGGTCTTCATTGTCGTCTAGTCGAGGCCTTCCAGAAGTGGTCGTTGTCTTCGTGTCGAGGTCTTCTACGGAGCACAGGTTCAGAGCTTTAGGCTCATAATCTGTTCGTCACCAGACAATTTAAAAAAGGAGATTTTCTGGTTATCGTTTCTTACCCTACGTTGCTCCCTTCAGTCTCACAGTTAGAACGTTCTAGATCGTGGACCAACAGTTTACACAATTCTACGCGCGTTCTAGAACGTTCTCGCGGCGGTCGCCCATCGGGCTCACCCGTGTCCTTCCTCTCGTGGATCCGGCTTCTTAAGGTGATGCCAGCACCAGGATGTGCAGGGTCATACTGCTGATACACAAATCAATTGTCATAGACAGTACAAGGTCGGCAGCGCTCGTTAACAAAATGGAGACATTTCGATTTGAATTCCAAACACTACATGACAAATATACCTCTACGTTAAAACAAAGAAAGATGAGACAACAGCTGTTGCAATATACATGGACGATTGATTGGCTACAGGATACGTTTTTCTATGATATCATTGCTTTGGAGATACAAACTATTAGAAAATTGTCGAAATTTCTTGGTATGTGAGTTGTCTATCGGGAAGATACAGGGTATATACAAGGCCAAGAGGTTTTGATTGAAAAAGTTTTGCGGAGCATGGTGTCAGATGCAAAAGTAAATACGCCGACGGGAAATGAGTAGGACAATTTAAATTAATCCAGTGATAAACTATTAGCGAATTCTGAAACAATTCAATAAAAGACTTAAAATATTTCGTCCGAAGTTTGTTGTAGGTTTTACATTGCACATTTCCTTTCGCACATAAGGTGACAAAACGGAAGCATGAACCGAGGAGTTGGATTGGCATCTCTCGAAAAACATTGAACGATACCTACAAGGAAGAATATATGGTCGCAGGAATTAAAGGGGTAGGCACAGTTATTTTGAAAGGGTGTAATTCATATTATGCAAGTGCAAAGGAGTCCACGACCGGCGGACTAATCTGGATATGCAAAAGAAATGGGACGTGTTGCTGTCCACATGTAAGCAGAATTTTATGCTCGACTGTGGATGCGTGAACATCTGTACGATCCAAGGCTCACAAAAAACTGAAACGTAAGAGACTGGATGATTTTTGTTGTCATAGGATTTTAAGAAAATGTTGTTTTACTTTTTTATCATATGCAACTAAAGTAATTAAAAATGGGACTGGCTATTCCACACACACCCTTGACTATTTCCAACCCCCCCCCCAATTTTTTTGAATATTCAAACGTAGAACCAGGAGCTATGTCTGTCGTCTCAAGTGTTAACTTTGCACAGTGATCAAAGCCATCTGATCTGTGACGGATACAATGGATGTGCATCATTCCATCGACCACAAGGCCACAGACAAAGCACTGTTGATGTAAACCGAGCTCTTAGCCCCAGGCGGACTTTCATCCAAGTGACCATCCATAGAACCATGAAGTCTTATTTCGTACCCTGCTCTAGGTACCGCCAATGCTGGACTTGTGATTGTCAATGGTGGAGTAAACAGCAGTGTGGACCTCCTGCTAGAACTTGACAACTTGGAATGCTCTCTCCTGCGTCCTAGCTTTGCCTTGTTACTCACTATTCTTAAGTCTTCTGCCCAAGTTACGATTGAAGAGACATCCACTTTGCGTCGGCTTTGACATTCACAGGGAGAGACAGTTGCAGGTTCATCAGCCCCCAGTCTCTTTTTCCTTACGTAGCGTTCTGTAGATTCTCCGCAATACTCGCATTCGACAATCATTCTTGCAAATTTAACTCTTTATGCGCAGTATGATCTGAGCTTGATTATCCTGCCGAAGTACAGGGCTGAAATGAATCCTTGTGTGGTGAAGTGTACCACAAATTTGGTCACTTTTGGTCCAGGCAGCTGGTCGAATTTCGGATTGGTCTAAACAAGGGGGGCTTTTTAGCCTATCCGATTCAAGAAGTGTCAAGAACGCAAGTTTTGGTGAGTCACCTGATATTGGGTATTTTACATATTTTCATGTGGGTACATATTGGGACCGTAGGGAGGTAGTATTGGTTTGAGTTGTGAATTTTCCTAAAAGAGAAAAAGTCGTTTGGAATCTTTTGGTTTTGCCTTCGGGCTAACACCTCAACAGGAGGTCGTTTAAACCTTTGCTATGTGCATCAGTCGCCTCCGCCCGCCGCGGAGTGTTTGGGAGCAGAGGGTCGAGTAATCCCCTCTAGCTCATTATACCCGGTCTGGACGCGCCACACGCGCATTTGGCCAGCCGGAAGTCCCTCGACTGGAGCACGCATTGGTCGACTTCCTCAAGTTTAAGTCAAGTACGTTTGGAACGTGCTATTCACTGGATTGGTCTTTACGTGGAGATATCGTTTGTGGAGTTTCACGGGCATGTTGGGTCTTCACGTGGACATATTGGCTCATTGTAACATTGGTTGGAGTTTAGACCGGTTTTGGTCTTCTCTCATATTGGTCAGGGGCTAGACCGGTTGATTGGTCTACCCTCTATTATTTCGTATTGGTCAGGTCTAGATCGTTTGGACGATCGACCTATTGGAATTTATCTTTTGGAAGTGTCTCTGGTCTGTACGTACCTGGGGTGAAGAGTTCCGCCCTAGGTACACCTAGCCAGTACGGTTTCATATTCAAGACCGAATCAGATCGATCTGCGATCCCGATCCACCGAGTGTGTAACTAGCCCATTCCATCGGGTACACAAGGTGAGATGAACTTAAGTGAATCGGACCAAGTGTCTTTGGATGATGACCGGCCTTCTGCCAGCAGCGGACGATCGGACCAGATTTCGAGTGGAGGTCCGCGGGGTACCCCCCCGTAAGTTGGAAGGCTGGGCACGATGGTGGTGGTCAGGTTGTCGATACAAATGTATTCGATTTCGAACTTGACTCCACCACACTTGCTTACTTGAGGGGTTGCCAATGGGAGACATGATCACCGAGGGACAAATAACGATTCAAACGCTTGGCGACATCTTCGGTAATGTAAGTGCACATTGCATTGTTGTCAAGGACAACTCTGAGCTGTATCACTCGCGAGAAACTGGGCATAGACGACGCTAGTGCACGACTAAACTCTTTTACTTTGCTATCACTCGGTAAACTGACAAAGGTAGCGACAAGGATGATTCGACTCGATGTTCTGCAACTGCTGTCCATTAGCTCACATTTGCAGCCGCTTAGTTTTGACCTTGGTGATTAATATAATAGTAATTCAGTTTTTCGTCCGCCAAAAATGGGGGGGGGTGGAAATAGTCGAGGGGAGTGGGTGGAAATAGCCAGTCCCTTAAAAATTAATATATATATATATAGGCAATTGATATCCGTATCCCCCCCAAATAACTACCCGTATCCCCCCTAAATTACTACCCGTATCCCCCCCAAATTACTACCCGTATCCCCCCTAAATTACTACCCGTATCCCCCCCAAAACTAAGAGCAAAAACGTCAGTTGTTTTATCCAATAAGATATCGGGCTACGAAAATAACGAGCGGGTGGCGACTATTTCTTAACTGAGCCACCCAGTTCCTGCGATTAATGTACGATTACCGCTCTTGATACGAGAGTATACGGCTGTGTGTTCTACTTGTATACACTGCGGCGTTACGTTTCATATTGTAGCGCTTTCGCTCCACTGAACTGTTCCATGACACGTGCATTTTTAACGACTTCGTTCTCTGATTTGTCATTATACAGCAAACGACGCGTTGAGAGTCATGGCAAAAGCAACAAGGAGACGCGAGCACTCGGAAAAAAATGAAGCCATGTGGTCGAAGCTGCGCGCCTCGAAGCTCGAGGCGTTCGACAGCTTGAGGCGATGTTAACCCTCGACTTCTCAACAAGACTAGAGCAGGAAGAGTGCCCCAGTCGCTGCATTCCAATTGGAGCTTTGTTGTTGGCAGTCAAGAATGCCGAACTCGAGAAGAAAGGAGAGTCAATTGATGGACTCGACTGGGTGGCATTGCAGCAAGAGCACAAGCAAGCGGGTAAGAGGCTCGCGCGGCTCTCAACCGTCGTGAAACAAGCAGCTGCTGTCCACCAAAATGCAAAGGACCAGACGCGACAATCGTCACGCAGAAGGAGCGACTGGCGGTGGGTGCTGGCGACAGACGGAAACACGAGGTCGTGGTCGTTTTCAAAGCTGTACAGCCAAAAAACGTACGACTACGCGTGTCGATGACGGCGCGGAAGAGTCGGAAGCGAGAAACGACATGTGGATTATAAGCAACATACCATGGCAGCTACAAAGCAAAAGTGGCAGCGTACGAAGTGGGGGTAACCCGGCAGCTACAAAGCAAAAGTGGCAGCGTACAAAGTGGGGGTAACCCGGCAGCTACAACTTGAAACGAAGCTACGGCGCGTGCGAGGAGTTTCGAGTCAACGCAACAACAAGAGCATGACACGAACATAGCAGCGCGTTGAAGCGTGGCTCCGTGCAAAGCGACGACAGCTGGATGGCCTGCGTCGACAACAGACGCATTGGAAGCTTATGTCTGTTGTAGATCAACCTTGTCAACAACACGTTGACCTCTTTCTATGACGAAGATCGAGCTGATCTCTTGGCCATGAAACGATGGAAAGATCGAAAGCAGTTGGAACTGTTCACGTCTCGAGACCATCGCAAGACAAACGTCAAAGTGTCGGTTGATGTAGAGCAGCTGGTGCGGCGCTGGGAGAAGTGGACAGTGCGTTGGAAGCAAAGCCTCAAGACGGCCGGGCGGAACTCAGCACGTTTCGTTAGTCTGTGTCCTTGATGCCACGTGCTGTCCACGAAGATTTTTTCTAGTTGCGCGGCCTCAACTTACAGACGCATGAATGGATAAACGATTAAAAAATGAGGTTAAGCAATGGTCTGCATCTCGAAGCAAAACGAGTTCTGAAGGCTCTTAAAACGTGGGGCAAGAGCGCTCAATGTCACACGACATCGTCGGTGGACGATCGCGCGGCGTCGGTGCTCAGTTGTTGGTAGTACTGCCAATTGTGATGCAAGAGGCAGCGCTTTTCTGCTCGCTCCGCAGCTTGGCCATCCACTCTGCTTTTTCCTGCGCTGTAAAGCGCAAGAGCGAGGCGCCAAGTGCTTGAGGCGAGGGTGGTTGGTGGCCCAGATAAATACGCGCCAGGAACGACGCTGCGGGGTATTTCGCTTGACCCTCGTCACGAAACCACTCGAGGATATTCACGTGATGGTACAGTTTGAGCAGGTTATACGGCCCCTTGACAAACAAGTCGGCGCCATTCGATGCATGCGTGTCCCACGCAACATACACTTGCTGCCAGTCGCGCCAAGCGCTCGCTTCGTCTGACGCTAGAGCAGACGTTTTTCTAGTGTTTGTGCTACATGATGCACCCGATAGCTGGTTTTGGGGCCCATCGACCATCAACAATGCTCGGAATTCCTCGTCATCGTCTTCTTCCTCCACTTCTTCCTCCACAATCGGGCACGCAGCGCCTGGCGTTGCCCCAAGCAACTCAAAAGCAATTCGATGTTCTTGACGCATCTGTCGCACGACGAAAAGCTTGGGTATCGGTGACTAGATCCGCGGCTTTCGCACTGGTGAGAGGATCAAGGAGCATGGCTTTAATTTCATCATCTATTGCGGAAGTGCTGGACGGACTGGGAAACTTGAGTGAGATCAACTGACGCAACTGGACAAGAAAGTGGCGTCCAGAGGATGTAAACGAGTCGACACTTTTGGCTTTACGACGCACTGAAACTTTACTGCATTCGGATGTGGTCGTCGCCTCATCGAGCGCATAGCACGCTGGGCTACAAAGTGGAAGAGAAAACGTTGGGGCTGGCATGTGGCGGTTATTGCGGTTTCAGTCGCAGAAATTATGGCTCCCATCCCAAGGAGGATAACTTAAAGCTCAAGGAATTGATTGTGACGGAGAGAAGGCGTCGAAAGAGCATCGCAAATGAGGATGCTACTGTGCCAGCTGGTAGAACACGACGCTCATCGAGATGAAACTGGCTCTGGTGATTCAAAATGGCCTCAACTTCTGCCACAGTGTGCCAGTCTTGCATGGTTAATTGCGTCCATGCTGTCTCTAGTTCAGGCATGGTCGCTGTTGGTCTTGTTGGAGAGTGGAAATCGGACCAGTATGAAGGAAAGCGTATACAAACTGCTTGAGGAGATTTAGAATCGCTCCAATGGACGTTGAAGTTGAGAGCGGCGCGCTTTCAATCGATCCAGGCGTGCAATCAGTCGCATTGAGTGCAGCCAGAGCATGGGCTCGATCCGGCACCTCAAAGTATTGCACTAACTTTTCAAGCAAGTTAAAAATGCGACAAAGACTCGTTTCGGCATGAAAAGAGCAGCCGGGACGGATACCAAGAGCTTCCACCACACAGTGACGCAATCTAGACGTGAGCAGATCCTCGTCTTCGTCTCGACTGCGCGTATTTTCTTCTTCCCACGCTGCCAAATTCAATCGAAGCGGGTCACGAATAACACTCTGGAAGCGCGCATGGTTTACAATGGACGGAAGATTATACGTCTCGAACACACTTTGCGTCACCAAGTGAGTCTCTGGTTGGTTGGCCTCGAGCGGTATGATCTTTGTCACAAGCACGAGATCCACTCGACGCCATTGCGAGTCGAGAAAACCAATGGCCACACTGAAAAATGCTTTTTGCTGGTGGCTCGGGCCGCCACTTGTGGCTTCTTGTGCATCCGTTGGATCTTCAATGGGTCGAAACTCTTGACAAAGATTTAAAAAAGCTTTGCCCATTGCTGCTTTCGACTCGGCCGCGAGATAGGATTCTTCAAACGTGGTAAAGTGTGCCAATTCCTCTTGTAGATAATGACTAAAGTCTACTGCAGTTGGTAGAGTGATAGGAGTGGGAACCGCATGTTTCCAAAGTTGTTGAAACGTTTCATCGCAATGGATTGAGAGTGGCGAGCCCGAGGAAAGGAGCCACTTTTCCACGAGATGGTGGGCCCTTTGACCACTTTCATGTTTGCTTGGACACAGTTGTTGGGTCTCGGGTACTATTTTCTCTTTCATCTCGAGCGTCTCGCCAGTATGAATAGTATTACTATTTTTCGTTGAACCAGCGGCTCTTCGTTTCAGTTTCTTGAGTGGGTAGGTACTTCTCGTCTTGTCCTCCCGTCGCGATTGGTTGCGCAACCACGGGTGCTGAAGTGCTTGTTCTGCGCTTGGTCGCTTGTCGGGGTCAATTTCTAGCAGCTTTCGAATCAGATCCTGTGCAGATGGCGAGATAGAATGCCACGCACGGGATCGCGTACCAAATCAACCTTTTAAGATACGTGTTCGAATCTACAAGCAAGGAATACAAGTTAATACCGATGCACCATGTTGGAACTAATCACGTAACTCTTACCTCTTCATCAGTCAATTATTGTACGGGTCAAAAGGATGCGAGTCACATAACAAGATGGAGAGCACGATTCCTAGCGCAAACATGTCCGACTTGGGTCCAAACTTGATTGGGTTGGAAGAGTGTGTACCCATTTTGGAGTTTACACTCTTCCGTATAGTGGAAGCCCATTGGCTGATGCAGGTAAGACATACATTTTTTTCATATGAAAGCAGTTACGAGATTTAAGTTGCATTAGGACCGAATAGTGACTTAAGTAACCGTACATAATATATATCAGTTTACATTTTGCATTACGAAACAGACTCTGGACTGAATATCTGCTGGTCCTGACGCGACGTGCACGCAGTTCGCTACCTTCCACTGATCCTCCCGCGCTGAAACTTGGTCAGCTGGTGAGTCTTGATCGTGTGAAGTGATTGCAATCTTTTCTGTGCATTTCTAACAGGTTATGAGCCCAAGTTGCGTCAAGTAATCCAGTGGAGTTTCTTGGTCGTTTTTGGAGTATCTGTGATACATTTTTATATTATTATGTTACGTTTGGAGTTTGTGGAAAGCCCTCTGTTGAAGGGGAGGCATTTGACGGACGTGACTGAAGTGTTTTGATCAAGTTTGAAATGAATGATTTTGATGGAGATGATGTGCCCTCCGTGGACGAGTTTCAAGACTTGGTGCGCGATTTGCGCAATGTTGCAGTGAATGCGGATGCGATTGATGCTGGTCGAGCGAGGACCGCAGTTCAAAACAGATCCCCTGAGCGTAAAAGGGAGGTACCAGTGCGCATTCCCCAAGATGAGTTCAGAGAGAGCCTCCGGAATTACCGTCCGTTCGGCCAGCAGATGACAATGGATGATCTGGCCGGGGACGAAGGGGTGGAAGCTGGCGCAAAGCCACGCCCGAGAACATATGATGCACCTCGCAGGGCGCCCGCTGCGGCGCAAGGTACAGGCGGTGCCCAAGTTCCCGCCGCGCAGCCAAGTGTACCGGTGCAGTACACCGGGTACAAAATACCCAAGTTGTGTATAGATAAATTTTCGGGACGCGAGCTGTATCCCGGTTTGGGTGCAGGCTACCGGCAATGGGCCTACCTGTTCATTGAGGCACTCGAGATTGCCGAGATGGGCTCTGGTTTTCAATGGAGTGAACGGTTGAAGGTAAATAAATTTGGCGAGCATTTGGAGGGCACCGCTGCTGAATACTATCGAACGAATGTGGCATGGTGGTGGCGGGTGCGACCGACGTTGGTCCACGTAATGGACCAGATGTATTTGGGTTTTTGAACGACCATATCGAATCATCAAGCCGCCACAAGGTTCGCGATGGAGAAAGACCCAAAGCGCAGCTGGACGGAGCACTACTTATACTTAGTAGCTCTGGCTCGCGAAAGCGGGTCGAGTGAAAAGTTAATTGTTGAAAATATTGTGAAGTATGCCGCACCACGCTTCAAGATAATGCTGATGGCTAGATATGACCCCAGACGGGGGGATTATCTTAGTCATGCTCAAGAGTTGATCGCATGGGCTCAAGAGCTCGAGGATGATGCGATGAAGCCGAGGACCGCCCCTAAGTTGCACGTGCTTGCAGCAACATCTGGTCAAGAGCGGCGCGTGTGCTACAGCTGTGGTGGCGAGGGGAACATACAAAGGTATTTCCCCGAGAAGCGCCGTAAGAATGGGGGTCAACGCACCCAAAAGCAAAGCCGTGGCGCAAACGAAGGGTCGTCAAATCG
Source organism: Peronosclerospora sorghi (assembly GCA_026184515.1). Lineage (NCBI taxonomy): Eukaryota > Oomycota > Peronosporomycetes > Peronosporales > Peronosporaceae > Peronosclerospora > Peronosclerospora sorghi. The sequence continues at coordinate 41,773,384 of CM047587.1, read as the reverse complement.
TTTCGTGCTTTCGACGGTGGATAGAAATTTGAATACTTGTGGAATTGGAAATGCAGATGAAGACATCTGGATCATTGATAGTGGGGATAGTAGACACTTGGTGTCGAACGCTAGTCTGGTGGAAGATGCCAGGGATTGCAGTCCCGACGATAATTTTACCTTGCCGGATGGTGGAACACTTCAGGCAACCAAGGTTGGGCGGCTTACGTTGCAAACATGCAACAATAGTGAAACGGTTATTATTTTAACTGAAGTATACTATGCGCCGCAACTAGCCAGAAACCTGATCTCGCTTGGCCGATTACGCGAAAAGGGTTGCGAAATTGTCGACGACGGCCACAAGCTACGAGTTATGGTAAAAGGGCAGAAGTTGTTCGATGTGGTGACTCACGGGTAAGTTTTTGTAGCCAGGTTGAAGGCGCAAAAAACAGATGGTATTTCGAAAGGGTTTGAAAGTATGGTGATGAACAGTGTGCTGGAAGGTGTCGATTCTGACGCGCACGATGGGAGCTTGCATCACTTCCACGTGCGCCTGGGTCACCTGGCCTACGATACTGTCGAAAGGCTGGCGAAAGACCCCAGGTCAGGCATCTTACTCACGGACACGAGTAGACCGAACTGCCTGACCTGTGCTGAAGGCAAGGGCACAAGGAAAGCGCAACCAAACGCGGACTCTGGTGCAAACGCACCGATTGATCGCATCGGGGGTGTGATATGCAGCGACCATAAGGGTCCTATCACCCCCCGCGATAGTCGTGGAAATCGATACTTGGTCGTTTTCGTCGACCATTTTTCGAACTATGTACGCGTTTTCGCAGCGCGCACGAAGGACAAGGCCGCACGGATGTTCGGGCATTTCATTGCATTGTTCGAAAACGAGTTCTCCAGCAGGGTGCACGTGCTGCGTACAGACGGCGGTGGCGAGTACCAGAACGTTGATCTGTTCTGCAAACAGACTGGTATCCGTCGTCAGGTTACCGAAGCCGGCACCCCTGCGTCGAATGGCAAAGCGGAGCGCATAAAACCGGACCATTTTCAACATGGTCCGGTGCATGATATTCGGATCAGGCGTACCATTGACGCACTGGTCGGAGGCGGCTGAGTATGCAGCATATATACTCAACCGCACTCCGACAAGGTCAAACACCGGTCGAATTTCTCCTCTTGAAGTACTCACCGGCAAGCGACCGGCGGTGAATGACATTGTGGTTTTCGGGTCCCCGTGCATGGTTTGGAGGGACCCGAAGAAGAAGGCGTTGTCGAAGCACGCCGAACGCGCACTTATCCTTGGAAAGAGTGACGAAACCAAGGGATATAAAGTGCTGCTACTTAAGGATAGGGTGGTCGTGGTGACCAGGCACGTCTCAGCGATTGAAACGCTGAGTGCCGAGGCTAGCAACAAAATCGCCAAGGTATTAGAAGGTGAATGCAGCCAAGAGCTTGAAGAGTTAGCAGAATCTCGTGCCAGGGTCACCGATTCAAATACACAGATTTTAGGACATTCAAATGATGGAATACCGGAGTCTGAAGCGACGCCCAAGCACGCGGAAACCACTGGGCAGGGTGCGAGAAAGTCACGCAGGAAGAAAAAAACGACACCCAAGGGACGCGACTATGAAGCGTCGAAGTCTAGAAGGGCGGTTGAAAGCGACGTCGTTCCGGAAACGGTTGACAAAAATGGTGAAAATGGTGGAACCGCCCTATGCATTTATGCAGTCTGTGAAACGAATGCTGGTACGGCAAGTGCACTACCGATGCAGCCGGATCCAAGGAATTAGGGAGGCGCATGGTGGCCATCATTCGATGATGTGGAAACGCGCCGAAATGGAGGAGATCAAGTCGCTCCAAGAACTAGGCACATGGGACATCGTGCGCCGTCCCGCCGGCAAGGTACCTCTTCCGACCAAGTGGGTGTACAAGACGAAAGTCTGTGCAGATGGTTCGGTTGAGAGGTACAAGGCCAGGTTAGTTGACAGAGGCGACAAGCAAGTTTTTGGAGATGATTACTTATTCACGTTTTCAACCGTTATGGAGTTGAACAACGTAAAGTTGCTCCTGGTGCTGGCTCAAGTATGGGGGGTAGCGGCACGTCACGGCGATGTGCCAAGTGCCTACCCCAAGGCAAAATCTGAAGACAATGTGGAAATATACCTGCAAGTGCCACAAGGTATGGAAATTACAGACGAAAAATTGCGTGATTATGGTGTGCAATCACCAAAGGAGCTTGCGCTCAAGCTAAGGCGAAACCTATATGGTTTGAAGCAGGCTGGACGCCTGTGGCATCAGTGTCTGTGCGAGACATTGATGAAGTTTGATTTTGTGCAGTGTGTCACGGACACATGCATTTTTGTAAAGCATGTGGGAAATGAAACAGCTGTAGTCGTAGCGTACGTTGACGATCTCCTGGTCACCGGTACCAGCGATCAAATAGTTGATGAATTTTTCGACGACATGCAAGTGCTCGAGTTAAAGGATTTGGGTTGTGTTACCAAGTTTCTCGGTATTCGAGTCGCAGGGGATCCGAGAAATGGATATAATTTGGATCAAGAGGCGACGATTAAGGAAATCCTGGTTTCACACAAACAGGAAAAGATAAACCCAGCACGCACTCCGGTGCTGGTACTTCATGAAAGAAAAGAGTTTCAAGAGCAATTGCCGTTGCAACCACGGGGCAACATACCCAGTATCAAGCACTTCCAATCGCTGGTGGGCAGCCTGCTGTGGGTCGCGAGGAGCACACGTCCTGACATTTCGTTCGCTGTGCACCGCGCCACCAGAAAGACCCATGCACCCACCGTAGGCGATTACGAGATTGCTAAAAGGATCCTCAAGTACCTTAATGGAACGAGTGACCTGAAACTGGTTTTGAAGCATAACAAAGATCTGCCGATGCCGCTGCGCATAATGGTATACAGTGATGCAGATTTTGCGGCCGATAAGGCGGATCGAAAGAGTGTTTCGGCGATGGTGCTCTTTGTAAATGGTATGCTTGTGAGTTGGGCCTGCAAGAAGCAGACAGCGGTGGCATTATCGACCGCCGAAGCGGAATTTGTTGCTGCTGCTGTAGCTGGCAAGGAGGCGCTTGGCTTTCGGGAGCTACTTGCGGAAATTGGCATGCATTCGAAGACACCGTTAGTGTTCAAGATGGACAACCAAGCTGCCATTAAATTGGAAGATTAATCGAGCGCTGCTAGCACGAAGCACGTCGACATCAAGCTTAAATTCTTGAAAGACTTTACCAGGAAGGGCATTGTTTCAGCTAGTCACGTGCCAAGTGTGGATATGCTGGCCGATCTACTGACCAAGGACCTCAATGCGCCAAGGATTCAAGTGTTGCGTGCAGCGCTAGGGCTACAGTGACGATGGTGCAGCCTCCGGTCTTCCAGGAGGAGTGTTGGAAGAGTGTGTACCCATTTTGGAGTTTACACTCTTCCGTATAGTGGAAGCCCATTGGCTGATGCAGGTAAGACACACATTTTTTTCATATGAAAGCAGTTACGAGATTTAAGTTGCATTAGGACCGAATAGTGACTTAAGTAACCATACATAATATATATCAGTTTACATTTTGCATTACGAAACAGACTCTGGACTGAATATCTGCTGGTCCTGACGCGACGTGCACGCAGTTCGCTACCTTCCACTGATCCTCCCGCGCTGAAACTTGGTCAGCTGGTGAGTCTTGATCGTGTGAAGTGATTGCAATCTTTTCTGTGCATTTCTAACAGATTGCGTCAGGACCTGCTTGAGAATCAAAAAATCTTCATCAATCTGGACTGTTTCTTGGTCGACTGTAGTCTCTTGGGGCCTATAATTGAGGGGGGGATACGGGTAGTAATTTGAGGGGGATACGGGTAGTAATTTTTGTGATTTCGTCACATTATACTTTCTGAAACCAACCACCTTGGTTTGGCCCGGGATCGAACCCGGGACCTTCCGGTCCCGCAGTGAGTAGTGAACCACTCGACCACGGTCCGATTACGGGTAGTAATTTGAAGGGGATACGGGTAGTAATTTGAGGGGGATACGGGTAGTAATTTGGGGGGGATACGGATATCAATTGCCTTTATCATTCCTGGGCAAAACGGCGTCGATTTCACAAAAATGAATAATAATTTCCAAAGGGCGTCGATTGAGCAAATCTTAGGCGTCGATTTGACAATTCCCATTATTCAATGCGTACTTAAGAACCTACCCTGAAACATAAACCTAAAATTCCAAAGTAGCTAAACATGCATCAGTGACCGACCACTCTGGTTAGAGAAGACGGTGAACAAACATGATGAGAGTACGATAAACCACACACTGGTAATAGCGAGCGTGTCGTTCCTTCATCAGCAGTAACAAGCGGGCGCGCTCCACCGGCGAGAAGACACGTGCGCCCAGCGACGGACGGTCGTTCGTCCTTCTTTCTCTCTTCTTCTACGGGTGATCGATCGCATGAGGCACAAGAAAAGACGTTTGGGGCAAAGTCTCGACTCGAAAGCAGGCTCAACGAGTGAGTTCTTTTCCCATCACCAGTCATTTCCACAGCGTGACAGGCTCGTACTCCTAGACGCTCGAGCAGGGACGTGAGCACACACACACACACACACACACACACACACAATGCACAGGAACGAAGCATTCATCTGAGCACGGGGTCCTGATCTCGACGAACGGGGGACGGAGATCGGTCTCGGTCTCGTTTTTTCGAGCTGACGTGGACCCTCCCCCCCCCAGCACAAGAAGAGACGGTGCGGCTCCTATGGCAGCCGCGAGGCCGCGTCTGTGATCAACCACAGCGCTCAAGCACGAGAGGGAGGAGCTCAAGGGACATGAAAAGCATCGGTGAAAGAGCACGGCCCCCTTCGAGGAGATGACTGGCTGCCCTGAAGCGATCAAATTGTGTCGTGGAGGAGGTCCATAGGTCCAAGAGACCTGGTGAGGACAAAGCCGTACGGACCATGTCGGTCGTTCACGGCAACCAAGTGAGCACACGAGTTAGCGACACACACACACACACGCTGACACTGTGGGCTGCCATTTGCTTCGTTCCAAGTAATGCCGCTAGGGTTTTCTAGTCGAGCACGTACGAAGCCCACTCGACACGTACGTACGCACAAGCGATCGAACCACAAGCCTCATCGATCAATGCACGATAGACCTGCGTACTACAATACCCAGACAGTGGACAAAAGGGAAGACTACAATGGTATACGGCAGAGTGATGGCCCAATGTTTCGATTGTGTACAACAAGTGGGGACAAAAAACATTGCTCGCTTGGAAACGCAAATTTGTACGCTCGGATAGGGACATGGGCCGTCGCAATACCGTCAAGCAGGCTTGGACTTCCGTGCACGCACGCGTAGATTGCAAAAAAAGTGGACGATATAGCCTGCGACGGGTGCGAGCGGTCAGTTTTTCTTGAGTCCCAGTTCTCGAATACGTTGATATTGCTCTACAAGACGTCAACAAACGTGATCGTGTGAGTGACCAGAGGACAAGCAACGTCACGTCACGCTCTCCTCGTCGGAGTGTCCAACTACCTACCTGGAAGTTCCATGAGTGCCTGCATCGCAAAGCCTGCGTCCGGGTTATCGAGCCTTCCTCGTGGAATGGTATTGTAATTCACAAACTGAACGTTATCGAATATGCGCTCGGGGACTTTGTCGTCAAACTCTTGCATGAGCGTCCATGGTCCATCCCCTACACCAATCATGACAATCGCTAACCAAGAGCACAAGGACAAGCAAACCACACGCGGTGTCAGTCGTTCACTTTTTTTCGTCGTACGAACGAAAACCAAGCACTGGATCCATCCGCTGGGACGTACGTACAAAGCGGGTACGCCGATGCGTCCACGATCGCTCGTCGCGCCGCGGCCGGCTCTTCCACGTGGCCATTCGTCACGAGGATCAAAATGTGGTACCGAAACTGCATCTTGACCCGCTCGATGGCTTCGTAAATCACGGGCACAAAGCTCGCGGGCGCCGTGAGGCTCATGCTCGACGCAAGGGCAAAATATTGTTGCAAGATCTCGTCCAAGTCACACTCGCGCCCGCCTTCGAGAAAGGAAAAGTAGCGACCATTGAGCGGTCGATCGAGGTGGCCGCCGTAGCCAAACGCTGGGATCGAGTGATCGTCGTCAAATAATTCAAACACGCGCGTGATGGTCGAGAGGACTCTCTAAACATAGAGAAAAACATGGGATGCGCGGGGTGTCGTATACGTTGTGTATACTTACCTGATAAGGATTCACGACACGTCCGGTGGGGTCAATATAATGCAACGAACGTCCTTCAAATGTCTCTTTTCCTTTCCACTGCGTAGTGAGTGTCACATACTCGCGTTAGATACGCACTACGCCTTTGTTTTTTGACATGGTGTTGACCAGATTGGATTCCGTGAAGTCGACCTAGAAGGATAGAGAGAAACGAGGCATGTAACAAGTAGCAAGGGTAAGAACGTCGAACGAGCACTGGAGGGCAGCTAGTTACTTACACCGATGATCAAGTCGGATGACTGCAGTCCTACTTGTCTACGGAGGAAACAAAAAACACTTTTTTAGCGTTAAGTAAACAGAGAAAGGATGAAGGGATTCTTTACCGCAGCGCATCCTGGACTTCCTCTAAGTAGACAGGTTTCAAGAATTAAAAAAAAAAAAACACTTTTTTATAACGTGCGAATTGCAAGAGACTGCTTTTCTTCATGAACGTACCAACGGAGTGGTAGTTATCTGGAATAGCCTCAAACGCTGCTTTGCGAAAAGTACAGCCCATTATTAAAGAGAGAAGGGGAGAAATTATGGCGAGTTGGATTAAGTATACAAAAAAAAGCTACAAACAAGTCACCCTCGTCCCTTCACTCTTTTGCTTTAGTGACGTGACGAAAAAGTATACACGAAAAAAAAAAACGTCGCCATGGAGCTGGTCTCGGGCAGTATTAGCCTCCCATCCGCTCAAGAGAATACACTCGATGAACCAGTGTCCACGACCATCGTGCGTCCTCCTTGCCTGTCTCTACGCTTTCGCCCTTTGAATGTACCATTCACAGCTTCTTAATCTGGTGCCGTACAGCTGCGCGATCTGCGACTTGTGGGTGGCAAGTTACGTGTCGTCCTCATCCCGAGTCATACGTCCGAGGAAACGCTTCGAGCTTTACGGGATTGTACGTTGGATCGATCGTCCATTCGAGTCGATGGGCTGGTGTATTGAGACTAGTGTGTGTATCTATTATCGTCTTTGGTTAGGGGATCTCTGGGGGCCCTTACTTTTGTGCTTAACGCTATCCATGTGCGGTCGAAAGTTAGAGAGGACTAGTTTTGTGTCGCTAGCGACTAACTTTCTGTCGCGTTTGATTGTGTTCTAGCATGTTGAGTGTCACCGCTCCAACGGCCCAGTCGGCCATCGTGTTTACCGGAGTATTTATCGTGATTTGGGTCGGCGCAGCGATCGTGACGATCAATGCGCAATTGCTCGGTAGCTCCATGTACGTAGGTATTTATAACCTGCATCAGTGCTTGTCCTTGATACTGATGAGAAGGCTTCATCCTGCGTTGCCATTGGATAAAAAGATCGTTTTTTCAGAGTGTATGTGTCCTCGGGTACTGCGTCTTCCCGCTGAATATCGCGACATTGATTTGTATGATGACGAGAGTGATGGTCTCGAACATTTTGCTGCGCGGGGTCATCGTTGCGGTCGGTTTTCTGTGGTCGACACGAGGTAGACACGGTGCGCTCTTCTCCTGCGATCGAATCCCATGCTCATTTCACCTTTTTTGTACCTTGCGTTGCCTACAGCGTCCGTCGTGTTCATGTCCAAGTTGGTGCCACCCCAACGAAAAGCACTGACCGTCTACCCCGTTTTACTCTTCTATCTCTTTATCAGCTGGATGGTGCTCATGCAATAAGGCTTTATAGCAGCAAATGCCGCGACACCTAAAAAAGGGTGCCACTTGGATCTCCTCATTGGAAAGAGTCTTATTAAGACTAGTCTGTAAGCAATTGTATATTGAGTCTCTTGCATTTTGCACCCTGTTTTAGGGCATGGGCTTCGACGATTGGTATCATTAAAATTTAGAGATAACGTCTAATATGCCCCTGTTTTCGCCCAAAAATTCTAAAATACCCCTCTTCTTAAGAAATCCTAAAATGCCCCTGTTTTTGCGGTGCTTTCCAATCGCTAAATTTAAGGCGACTATTTAATGAAACATTAGCTTGCCAATCATCTCTAAGTTTGAATGTCGGTATTACAGGGGCATATTAGACGTTATCTCATGTTAGAACATATATAAGAAGTGCTACATGCACTAAAATGTAATTTACTTGCGACGAGTGAGAATAGGTAAATGAACCTTGATTGCACTGACAGCTCTGAATGCTCATTTGGTAGCATCAAACCACAAGAAGTCCCGCTGAATAAAAAAATTAGTTCCTTTGCAAGCATTAGATATTCGTTCAAAGACAAATATCATTACGTTAGTCATTTTGGTGTAGCATCCTTTGCATCAAAACGTACCATCAAAAATGGTCGTCCAATTAAAAAGGCTACAGGAACAGTACCCAAATGTCTCGAGTCCACAGAGCACGTAGCATTGTTACCTTCTACCCAAACATGACCCTTTGGAACGGTGATTGTCCGCCTTCGCTCCTGATCAAAACGCGGTTGCAGTTCCACCACGTCTCCCTCCTGCAGCATTGTGTAATCATCAGATAGCAAAAACTTCACCTTACATAATTAAAATAAACCAACCAGAGCCAGAATTCGCTTGGTGATTGTCGCACCCTGGCATCGAGTGGGCGATCGCAGCTGAACGAGGTCACCACGATACCATCTCCGCCAATAACGCGATAGTCGCTCCACGAAGATGATAGAGCCGTCAGGAATCGTAGGAACCATGGAATAGCCAATACCGTAATAAATATCAAAAAAGTATTTCTTTGTCAGGCTGCCCAGCTTACAAGCAGCACACTGTGGCGCACTAGCCTTAGCATCGTCAAAATTTTGCGATATTATTATCACTGCAATTTTAGCTCACTAAAATAATATTGTCTACTATTTGGCGATTATTTCATTAAATAGTCGCCTTAAATTAGCGATTGGAGGGCACCGCAAAAACAGGGGCATTTTAGGATTTTTTTAAGAAGAGGGGTATTTTAGAATTTTTGGGCAAAAACAGGGGCATATTAGACGTTATCTCTAAAATTTAATTGAAACTACAGTATATCTAAGTTTAATTCGAAACAAAAAGAAAAGCGATCTTTTTATTGCTGTCAAAAACTGCGTGTGTAATCTCATACATTGACTGCACTTATCATTGCGATATTTTCCAACCTCATCAACGTAGTGCTTGGTCATAAACGACGTTACGCATTACTCGTAGTTCTGCAGACTCAGCTTCCAAAAGGACGGAGATGTTCTCCGGTGCTGTCGACCGTGAAAAGGCGACGTACAACTGGACATGCGAGAACACGTCCCTAGTGAGACATATGCCGACCTTATGAAGCGTCTGTCCGTGTGACTTGTTTAGTGTCATTGCATAGGACAAGCGCACAGGAAACTGCTTCCGACGGACCGTGTATGGCAGGCCGGATTGCTCAGATTTTATTCCAATACGCGGGATAAAACAAACATACCGTGCATGATCACCCGTCAAGACTTCAGCCTCAATCACACGTGCGGAACACCGGCGGACAATGAGGGCGTCCCGTTGCAAAGACCGTTGGATGGACCAGATTCCGCAGGAGCATGATTGGTGAGCCAACCTTCAGCGCCAGTCGATGAGGCTGCCATCCATTCACTTCAAGCCGGTTCAAGAACTCTGTCGGAATTGAGTTTGCACCCTCCTCATCGTCAATTTTGTCGGAGCTGAGAAATTCTTGTTCTTCCCCCGGAACCATGGTCAGGACAGCTGTGTTGATCTCGGCCACAGTGTCATTGCGGGCGGCAAGGATTGCACGGTGGCCAAAGTAGACACGCGCGTTCCTTGTGGCATCAGCAATGCCATCATAAATCGCGGTGATCAGTCCATTCAATGTCTGGTTGTGGATCACCATCAACTCCAGACAACAAATCCGATCTGCGTCGTTTTTTTCCAGCCGGTCCTCTCCAAGTGCAAGCAGCCAATCCGCAAAGGTGCGGTTCCTAAGGTCTATAATTGGCTGGGCGTTCACAGCACACATGTTTTGCCGTAAGCGATACACGTGCACGCACATCCACAGGTAGAAATCCTTGGTAGATACCGCAAAAATACCAGGACGCAGGCCATTTGGGACAACAGGCAGCACCTGGCGGAATTCTCCCGATAACACGACCGTGATTCCGCCAAAAGGAGTATCGGATCGATCCATGATGTCTCGGAGTGTGCGGTCAACAGCCTCAAGAGCGAACTTACTCATCATAGGGGCTTCATCCCACAGAATCAGCGCTTTTCGGCGAATAATATCATCAAGGTCGCTCTGCTTGTTGATTGAACACACTGCCAAGGGCTTCAAGTCAATGGTAATCTTGAACCTTGAATGGGCTGTGCGGCCTCCATTCAAAAGCAATGCTGCAATGCCGGACGATGCGACTGCAAGTGCAATCTCCCCCCCCTGGCCTCGCACCGACTTAAGTATGAGGTTCTCAAGGAATGTTTTCCCCGTCCCGCCTGGTCCGTCAATGAAGATGACGCGGCCGTCCAGCTGCATGACCTCGTGGTAGATGGTGAGCTGCTCTGCGTTCAGCATGTGGACCTCCTGCTCGCTCTGTTGTCTCAATTCGTTGCATCAAACGCAAGCTGCTCCGCAATGAAGCGGTTGCCTTGGAGCTCATCCATCGCAAACGCAGGCTCCGTAAGGTTGAAGTCTGCCAGAGTCGTCTCAAACGGAAGAAGGATCTGCTCAATATACTTCAGCGCAAGACTTTTGATCTGTTCCTCTGACGGCTCTGCAGTTTGCTGTTGGCGCAGCCGGTGTAAGCAGTCGTCTGACAGGTGCGTTGCAAACTCGTCCCAAAACTGCAGTGGCTCTGCGGGTGGACCATGAATGAGAATGATGACGAACAAAGATCGTAGTTGTGCCCCGTTCTGCAATGCGGAGGCTTCACGAAGGCATTGCCGCCACTCTTCGTAATTCTCGTATAATTTTAGGGCCACGCATGCCGCCTTGAACGTTTCGTGAACGACACCATAATGCGTCCGCAATTCGGCAAATGATGTCACCCCTTTGACGGTTTGTCAGCATAGTGCGCAGAAAATATCTTTCTTCAGCGTTGGGGCTCACAAAGTAGAGTCGGCCGATGCACACGCCTCCTTTTCGGACCGTCCACTGCTTTAGGTTGTCATTCCACACAAAAAACGATGGGAAGTCCAGATATGTTGTCTTGTGAGCAATTTCATTGGCGCGATTGGCGTTGAACCATTCCGTGAGAGTTGTTTTACGTGCCTGGTCAGCGTTTACCACACCGGCCAAGTTCCCATCGGTGTTGGACACGATTTGCTCCTGATCTGGCAGGTGAACCTGCAAACGCTTCACCGACGGCCAGCGATCGTGCATATTGAAGCCCATAAGTCGCCAGCCGCTTTTTGGAGCAGAGACGTAGCGAGCGTCAATGTACTGTTTAATCTCGTTTCCGTCTTCAAGCACCGTGGTAGTATGGTCGGCCCCGTTAGACGTACTTGAACAGATATTTGACAGCGGTGAAGGAGGAAGACACCTGCAGTAATCGATGGTTCTTTGTCAGCCAATATAAATGCCTTTTTTACGTCAGTCAGACTTACCTCGACATTGATGTGCGCATTGTACTTGCAAGCGAGGAACACATTATGCGGCACGATCCAGAGGTTGTCCACATGGCGACCTTTTGCATCCACAAACGAACGTACGTCATCCCGCCGTCGGTACACCGGGTAACCGTCCGCCTCGTCAGATGTCCGGTTGGCAATGCTCTCGGATAGCTCTTGGTACATTTGCGATTCTCCATGCAGGGCGCGTTTGGATTTTCCACACCTCAAGGTCCGTGCTCCAAGCAGCGGGTCACAGTCTCATAAGCATCTGCATGTGTCGCTGGATATGGGATCTCCGCAGACACTGCCGAGTCAATTTCTTCAGGGGCGCGGATCTTGAAATCCCCGTCCACGATGAGGAGGATGTGCCCTTGTGGGAGGCCACGCTTTTGGAATTCGATCACCCACACTTTGCCGATCACAGTCCCAAAAATCTCCGGTCTGTGAGGTCACGCATGAGCTCCTGGAATTTGATGTTAAATACCCGCGCAACCAAATCTGGTCGATACTGCGCGGTCTGTCCCGGTTCAAGCTCAGCCGTGATCTCGGGACACTTTGGATTGCACGTGAAGGTGACAAAGAGGTCAGAGCGCCCACGCTTGCGCACAATTGCCATGACATCCTGATATAGATGGATCATCTGTCGATCTCTTCCAGAAAATGTGGACGGCAAAATCATTTTGCGACCAACTTGCGCTGCGTCGTGGTCAGTTGCGTTTATTGCATCCATGACTCCGGAGTACAACTCACACCGCAGATCAACTTGGTGGTCGGCAATATAATTCAGGCGATTCTGCTCCACGCATACCCACGCGTCCACGATATATTGCTGAAACAGGCGTCCGGACAGAAAGAGGTTCTCGCCAGGTGCGCGAGGGTGCAGCATGTAGGAATAGTACTGCATCTGCGAGACACGTCTTGTTCCGCCTCTCCCACGGAATGCATCCTCGTTGTCAATAAAGCCTCCCTCCCCAGAGTCGTACTCAAATTCCCTAAGCGGTATCGTGGTAGTCCACCCTTGTCGACCGTCACGGAAAAGAAGCGCATAGTTAAGTGGGGTATACGCAGAGTGAAATGCTGAAATTCGCTGGAGGCGTCCGTCGTGACACTTCAGAATAATGTCGCGATCGGAGATACTGACGTCATAACAATCTCCCACCATTATGGCGCCCACTTCGTTGGCAGTTGGGGTGTTGTATCTTCTTCGATCGTACGATTGCAGGCAAAGCAGACGGAGCTCCAGATCCACCACCTGATCCCCCTCCATTCGCTACCGCACCTGCTCGTACAGCTGGACGTAAGGGTTGTGCTGTTCAAGCATGGATTGAAGTTCCCCCATGATGCGTCCATCCAGATGCGGAAAGACATTCTTGCGGCCACCAAGCGCCATGCTTCTGTCAGTGATATGTAACTGAGAGATCTTCCTTGGCTGACCGGGATACGGTAGTAGAGATCCCATTCGGTGGTACAGGGAACCTTGGAGGCGGAAGGCGTACACACCTCCCTGCATGAATCTTCCGCCCAACTTCGCACCCAGGGACGTGAATGACAGCGCGCTGTTTTACGCCCTGATGTTGGTGCGGAACGACCGGGAAATAGACGTTTGATACCGCAGCAGACTCCGTAACGGCTCTGGTGGTTGTTCCAGCGGTGGGACGTTGGACACTTTGCCTCGGTCGCAGCACGTGGTGAAAAGTGGACATGAAATGGTTGATACAGGACCCTTCACGCACTCCTGAATCCAATGGAGCGCCCCACATTGGTGGCAGCAGACGTTATCCCGGTTCAGCACAAAGCGCAGCGAGGCGCAATTTGCTGGTATCTCTTGACGTGCGAGGGGGAACTCAATTTCAGCGGCGCGCAAGCTTTCTTGAAGGAGGTGCCGCGCACGCTGATCTCGTCTTGCCGCTGCATGAGATTGGCGTCGTTCTTCTTCTTGTTGTTGTGTCTCAAGAGCACGTTCTTGAGCACTCCGCTCCCGAGCTAGTCGGATTCGTTGTTCTTTTTGTTCTAGCGTCTCATCAGCCCGTTGTCGAGCATGCTGCTCCCGGTCCATCCGGTTTTGACGTAAATGTTCTTCTGGTGTCTCTACAGTACGTTGTAGAGCACGCTGCTCCCTATTCAGTCGTTTTCGCCGTAAATGTTCTTATGGAGTCTCTACAATACGTTGTAGAGCACGCCGCTCCCTAGCGAGTCGGTTTCGTCGTAAATGTTCTTCTGGCGTCTCAACATTACGTTGTCCAGCACGCTGCTCCCCAGCCCGTCGGTTTCGCCGTGAACGTGGGCTCTCTGGTTGAGGTGGCATTGGAGTTTGTTCTTGCGTCTCAACAGTGTGTTGTAGAGCACGCCGCTCCCGAGCCAGACGGTTTCGACGTGAACGTGGACTCTCGTCTTGCGTTGGCATTGAGGGGGGAGCAAATGTGGTAGTTGTCCGGGTATTGCTCAATTACTATACTCGCTATAAGACCGTACGAACAAATAATCATTTTTATAAGCGCTATTTGTAATACGACTTATAGTACAGTTCGACTTCGCTTAGGTACGGGATCGCGTACTTAATTGAATTCTATACTTAGATCAAGATATTCGATTAGGTGCGGGAGCGCGCGTGCATCGACGGATGACGACATGAATTCTTTTATTAGATAGATTATTCAATTTCACTCCGTTTGCAAAGATTTTCGCTTAGATCGGGATGGTGTAGTTCTTCAAATTTTTAGCATCGGTACTACTTTTTTCGCTAGCTTGCGTTCATTACGTTGGGATGGTCTTATATATAGTGCAGATAAAATTTCATTACTGTATTAAACCTATGTGATTTGAAGTCTTCTGCACGACCGCATTCTTTGTTCGAGGTAAATAATCGGTTATCCTATTAATAATTATTACATATATACCTAATCAAAATTTGATGTCAAATACAAATTCATCACCATCATCAGAAATTATACGTAATCTTGATAATATTCTACGTATATTTTACCCTATTTATTAGTAGTCTTAGCCCATTATTTAACGAAAAGTGAGAGTGAATTTTTCGCACATGTATTACACACTCTTTTTGCTATGTGTTGGCTGCACGCTCCATAACATTTTCAAGATTTCGTCCTATCCGGGCTTCAAAGTCTGATTAAATTATCGAAGCCACAATTTTTTCCATCAGGAATCCGCAAATTCTCGAGTTTGTAGAGTCTGTAACATACGTTTTGGAACATTTCATTAATTTTGGCTCCATCGGCTCCGATACCTGCCAGCTTCTCTTCTTAGTTTCTCATCGATCGAAACATCCTGACCCTTTGGGATCATAACCGCCATTAAGATAGTATCAACTTTAAATGCCGTCAGTCCATACAAGCCCACACGCAGATTCTGCAATCGTCACTTGTCTTATAAATATTGTACTCCATTCTTTCCCATCGACTCCAAATCATTTGTATAGTTACTTTCCATCGAAAACTCTAATTAAAAGTTTACATTTTTGCCTACGGCGTTACGTAAATTTGTTGGCCATTCCAGCCAAATCTTGCCAATTTTCATTTCTTGAGGACTTACGAAATCTCCATTTTGACCTTTAAAATGTTGATTCTCATAGGGCTTCAACTGTGGTGGTCCTTCCTGAGATGTATCTCGTCCTGGTGTCCAATTTCATCGAAGGGTAAGAGCAGAAACTCTACCTATCCATGTTTCAACGAGAACTTCCCAAAATTGTTATCTCTTTCGAAAATTCCACGCAACATTTCAACTATGTGCTCCTGATGCACCAAAGCCCGTCGTGTTTTCCTCTTCCAAACCTTTACATATCATTTGTGTAGTGTAGCCATTTGGGCTCATAGCCTATTGGAGTTAGATCTCACCATTTACGCAGGTTCACTTATGTTTAGGCTGTTGTAACATTGGTCCGTAAATAGAATCTATCTATCTATATAAAAGAATACCATGTCGTCGATGCGCGCTCCCGCACCTAAGCGAAGTCGAAATGTACTATCGATTTCTTTCAATTGGTTACAAATAGCGCTTTTACAGTTAAGTAAAAAAAACTATTCGACTTTATCATTGGTTAGAAATAGCAGCTTTATATACCGACATTTTGCAGGCGGTGAAATTGCCACGTGGCAGGGCGTCTGCGCTCATTACTTCACCACTGGAAGCTCTTAATCTATATATATCTTCTATATATATAAAAGAATACCGTCTGTACGATGGTCCTTTTCCAGCCTTTTGATTGGGCGGTGCTCTGTCAGTGGGGGGGGGGTAGTGGGGTGCGGTTAACTGGGGCGAAAAATAGCGAAAACATAGGGCGAGAACCACCCGGTGGTTCTCGCCCTATGTTTTCGGTACCCTAACCCTTTAAATACATGGGGGGAAAGTTTTGTAGACGGTCAGACGGTTTTTGTGCCCTGCACCGTCGGTACGACGGGTACCTACACTTGTATGTATATAACTGGTAAGGGTGCTACTATTGCCACAGACACTTTGTCTATTGCCGCAGACACCACCCAACACAGCCAATCGGAAGCCACCGTCGCCTGTCTCTCACTCCACCCACTGTTTGCCTCAGAACTCTCGAGCGACAAGAGCAAAAAGTACCGACTGTTTTTAAGTTCCGGAACCACAGGACCTCACCGATCACGAACAGTGAAGATCGCGACACGTCGTTCACAACAGCAGAAATCTCACGACATCGATATTGCTCTACCATGACCAGTGGAGAACTCCAAGGACAGCAGCCTGAGGTTGCAGCTTCCTCACAAGATCCTTTGGGTGTGAGCCACGAACAATACGAAAACCTGCGGCTACCGTTGGAACTGGAAGGTGTGCAATTCAAAACCCGTGAGGATATGGTCAATGTGCTGAATGACTTTGCAGTAAAAAAGGCTATGCGATGGTTACCAAGTCCTCATAAAGGCAACGGAATGGATGTCATGTCGTTCATTTAAAATGTGATCGTGGAGGACGTTACCGGAACCGCTTAAATTTGACCGAGGAAAAAAGGAGACGCCAAACCTCGGGCGTCTTGTCTGGCTTTCCGTTCCTAGTAGTAGCGAAAGAGGATGAAAACATGTTGTGGAACCTTAAGGTGTGCAACGGAGCTCATAATCATGCTCCGTCTGCAAGCGAAATAGCGCATCCTGTACATCTCGGCTCCCAGAGCGTATATCAAAAGCTATTGTTGACCTTTTCGATTTCGGTGTTGCTCCAAGGGTTATACAAACGCAAATGCGCAGTCTATGCCAAGGACTGACCATTGCTCGCAGAAATCTGTACAATGTCCGGTAGAAAGCAGCATTCGACAAGCTGGATGGTCGCAAGCCGATGGATACGTTGGTGCAGACATTGTCAGGAAGCAGTTTCCGGGTGGAGATGACTTCTGGAAACAACAGTATTACCCAGCCTCCCTTGCACATCCAGCTGCCGTTCACCTAGTGAGATCAACGTGCAACGTCCTGCTGATAGATGCGACGTACAAAACGAACTCACTTCGTCTCCCATGGCTGTATGTTGTCGGCTGCACATCGATGTACGCAGCTTTCTCGGTGGCGTTCATTTTAATGATAGACGAACATTCCGCAACTTACAGCATCGCAATGGATTACCTTCGGAAAATGTTTCACGAGCAACACCTTCCAAAAGTTTTCGTTGTTGATAGGGAATTGGCCCTCATCTAAGGCATTCGCCAGCATTCCCCCGCCGCGAATATTCTTCTTTGTGCTTGGCATATCGAAAAGAACGTGGTTCAACACTTCAAAACTCAGTTCGACAGGGAACCAAAGGACGAATGGAAGATATTCATGAAGCACTGGAAAGGTGTTATGTACACCAAGGATGAGGAGGAGTTCAATCAACAATGGGCTTTGTTCTAAGCCAAATATGAAGCAACAGGGACGGTAGAGTACATTAGAGATATTTGGGTCATCCCATATAAGGATATGTTTGTTGCGGCATGGACGGACTATATTCCCCATTTTGGGCACCGTGTGACGTCTCGATCTGAGAGTGCACACCGTATTCTCAAGCAGCAATGGAAAACCTTCTGTCATGCTGCGAAAATCTATACCAATCGACAACGACGGTAATCGCATATTATAAGACCCGTCTCCAGCGTGAGCAGATGCGCATCTGTAATTTTGCGCAGCCGACTCCAGCTGGTCGCATATTTGAGGAGGTCAATTTCAGAGTATCCCATTACGCGCTACGGAAAGTGTTCGAAAAGCTTCTGCTTGTCAGGCGGCCAGAAGACACTTCTTCATGTTCGGGATCATTTACAGCAATATGGGGGCTACCCTGCGCTCACCGACTACGCCAGCGCATTGCAAAAGAAGAGATGCTCCGGATGGGAGATTTTTCATTCGCATTGGCATCTGAGAAAAGCGCCCTCCCCCAAACCCGCAGAAGATCCACATTCCAGCAAACAGCTTCCTCACATCCTCGACCAGGTAGTGAACAATTTCAATGCTTTGGCTAATCATCAACAGATTGCGACAATTGGAAATTTGCAAAGCCTTTCTCAGAAGGCACCTGAGGTCTCAAAGGAACCTGAAAGCACTCAGCCAAGGGGGCGGCCAACAACGGGTTCCACAAAGCGCTATCCTAGTGGATTCAAATACGTGGAGGGTGCAATTAATCCAGTGGAGAATTGACGCATTTCGCTCAAATGCCCCAAATAAAACATCAGTAATTTTGCACCACTTCTTCCAAGGAGGATCGGCAGCTTCCTCACTGCAATTCACGATTTAACTAGTCTTGGAAACTGCGGATTCCGTGCAGTTGCTGTTGCACTGGGCAGGAAAGGAACAGAATGGCCATCGATCAGGCAGGAACTTTCAGCAGAGCTCTCACACGACAAACGCTTTTATGAGGATCTCTTCATTGAACGTGGGATGGCCGAAAAAATACGAAAGGCTCTAAAATGGTCACGAGGACGTTGCAAAGTGGCCCATTGGATGACTTTGCCATACTGCGCATATGTCATCGCAAACACCTACCATCGACCGGTGGTGACTTTTGAATTGGAAGGTTCATCCAAATTTCTTCCAACGGAGAGCGCGCCGAATGAGCGTAGCCCAATATATCTTGGTTTTGTAAATCAGAAACACTTTGTGAAGTTTGACCTTCTACCAGGTGTCCCACACCCAACAATTTGCCGATATTCCTTGACTTACGCGAAACAAGCTGCAAGAGCGTGACACTCCTTTGAGGAGTTCGACAAAGTATTTAAAAATACAGTGGATGATCCATTCCTCTTGGTTGATGATAAAGATTCCAATGAGCCCAGTAATGTGGATAAAAACTTAGTATAAAAATGCGATGACCTGCTTTGCCTGAAGGATATCGTGGACAAGAAGCTCACAGACGGTGAGCTGCTTGACTTTTCTAGGCTTTGATCTTCTCCGCGTACGCACATCAAGTTGTAGGTCACAAACACTTGTATTTACATTGCCTGATCTCCTCCTCTCTCAGTTGCAGGTCGCAAACACAATGCCTGATCTCTTACAGATCATGTCATAGGTTGCAAAGCATGTATAAATTCCGTGCAACCTCGATCTATGCAAAAAAAAAAGTCGAACATTCCTCCGTCCCGCTTCTCCTACATCCGCTTCTACTGTTTTACCTCCCGTCCTCCGCAAAGCCAACTCATCTGTTAAAACGGTAGGACAATTAGTAGACATTTCTCAGGGTAAGCCCAACTTGGAAAAGCTGTAACTACAGCACAGAAACAACGCCCGTACCTTCTCCCGATGTACCTTGGAGTGGCACGTACACTCCAGCGTCCGTAGTTCCACCTTCCTCCATGCTGGAGTCCGCGTATGGCTGCTGGTTCGGTTGCTGCTGTTGCTGGGGAGGCGGGCGGAGCTATTTCCATGTCGGTGGTGTCATCGTCCAACTGAATGGGCGGCTCATATGTATGCTGTTCTTGGTGTTCCACATGCTGGTCCGGGAGAAGCGCATCATCCTGCTGCTGCTCCTGCGCTGGTGATGCTGTGGTCCAGCGGGTGCGGAATAGAAGCACAGGAAGCGAAGACTAAGGAACCAGAGGAACAGTAAAGTTACACAAAGGAACAGCAGTGTGGGAGCAAAGGAAGCACATCTGCCCTCCTGCTCTCCTCTACAAGCAATTGATGCAGGGCGGTTGACCTTGGAGCCAGGGTGTGGGGGGGATGCTGGGGTTCGGTACTGCCGTTTGCTGGGTAGGCGGTAACCCTTGAAAGAGGTGGGGGAGTTGGTGCTTGAGAAGCGCAGCGTCTGTGGCAATAGACAAAAAGTATGTGGCAATAGTGGCGCCCAACTGGTAATCATCACAATTGTACCTCATATGCCTGAAAGACAATAACTCAGCAATGTAGTGTTGAGGATACGAGACATAGCCGAACGGCGACTTATTCAATCGAAACTATAGCAAGAAGTGATTATCTCTACATGAACTACACCACTGCCCCCCCCCCGATCTCAATATAAAGATTGATATCGGGGGGGGGGGGGCAGTGTTGTAGTTCATGTAGAGATAATCACTTCTTGCTACAACTGTAGCGAAGGTATCAATTAATGTGAATAATACCCAATCAAAGTCGTACGAATCCTTCCATAAGCTTTCTAACTCTCTTAAAAACAAACAGTTCAACACCATGAAGACGATGGAAGGGGGCTGTCTAAACTGACCGAGACATTTGTCTAAACTGACCGCGTGGGGGTGGCACGGTCCCTTTTATGTACCGGCGCTATTGTTGAAATCCTATTTATCTGCACAACGCATGATGATCCGCGAGTGGTAGGCTTCAAGATGAAAAACATTGCAAGCTGGGCCTCCCTTGTCGCTGTTGCTACGTTTATTGGTTCCCTGCTCTTCATACTTAGCAGCTGGTTCTACTTACCTAGGTATATCAACCGCATCGACGATGGCAAGCACTCCATGAGACGAGCCCTAAATTCACTGATAAAACCCTAAATCCACTGATCACGTGATCATGATCACGTGATCATCCATTTTCGGATGATACATTGTTACCATTATCGTACACGTATCACAATCAAGAGGAACCAATAAACTGTTCCAATTAAATGATACAACACCCCTCTGTCAGCAAAAGGGCGGGATAGCACGCCAGTTGAACACTCGGTGCTTGCGGATTGTAACTGGTAATGCCGTTAGCCAAAAAAAAACGCAAAAAAGCGGGCAAAACGCTTATTTTATTAAACTAGAAAACGAGTAGTATATATAGTGAAAGACACTATCACTATATGGAATGTATAATTTATTCAGAATGCCATGCTCGAGAGGATTGTCTATGTACACATATCCATGTAGTCTTATCCTTTGTCGCCGCGTGTTTAAGTCGTATGCTAGCCGGTATAACAAAAATATGGAGGTTTGCTAGCTGCGTAATCTAACTCGCAACGGTAACAAGCTAAAGAAACCAAACAGGCAACAATGCTTACGCTTGGACGTGGCAGGGTGTCTAATTTTGCGAGTCCAGTACGGAGAATAAAAAAGAGGGGAGGGGCGCCCGATTAGGCTGGATGAAATATTTGCCTGCCTCTAAAGATCGGCTCAATATAATTTCTCTAAAAGATCGGAATACCCGAAACTCCCTATTAGTCTACTGAAAAACTGGTTGAAGAACTCTTCGCATCACTCAGTTTGCCGCTTAATGACTTCTCTTGAACGTCATGAAGCTCGATATCCTGCAGACTTTTCAAGGCAGACCTGCATCTTGATCCCATGGATTCGGATCATCGGACATTTTCCGTGCTACTGCAGGGACCATAATAGATTAACATACTTTCTTCATTTAATAAATCTACTTATATAAGTCAAGTTTTTTCATCGGTTGTGATTTGTCCGACAAGGGTGGGAATATTTATTTAAAGGGAATTGCTAGGCACACAAACCCTTTGCTAGGTACACCCCATAATAAAGCGCTTATAATATGTCCGCCCTTTTTTGTTTAATTATACTAATATAGTACGTTCCTCTGGGTAATAAATAATGCTGCGAGAGACACTAGTTGTACCCATGGAGTCAGGCGATAACATAGCGCGTGAAATCACTGAGATGTTGATGAATACACAGATACAAACATATCTTTAAAGTGGATTTACGATTGCCCATGTTTTTGAGATGCTGAAGCTAACGCAGGACAGTTCCGTCTTCCCCACACCCAATTTTCGTGCCGGTTAGACACACAAATGGATGATCACGTGAACATGATCACGTGATTAGTGGATTTAGGGTTTTATCAGTGGAATTTGGGTTTTATCAGTGGATTTAGGGTTTTATCAGTGGATTTAGGGTTCTATCAGTGAATTTAGGGCTGGTCGTCCATGAACATAGCAATAACGCTCTATGTGATCGGGAGCGTCTTCTTTACTATCAGCGCACTAGCATCGATTCCAGACGTTTACCGTGGTATCAAACAAAGTGCAAAGGACCCAATTGGAGACAGCAATGTATATCTTAAATAGATACCTACCTGCTCTACGTGTATGCGCAAAATGAGCACCAGAATTTGTATCACTGTCTTTTCACAGAACATTAAGTTTTGAAGTCCTTTGTTTAGCACAAGAATGCTGGATGTCAGCAGCATGGAGGCAGTTGCGGGCTATCAAGATAGTAACCAGAGGGGTAGAAGCACTCGAACTGCGCTAACTTGTCGAACTGGTTTCGAGATCTGCAATACTTATATTCTACTATTAGCTACTGCAATCCCCACTCCGAAAGCCCCCGCACGTTTGTTTGCCCATTCTCAATTCGAAGTCACCACCAGTCTCCTAAAGACATTCTAGTCAGATCGGTACTTTGATACCTAGGACACATCAGACAAAGGCATCTGCTTCTCATATTCCCACCACTGCGCGTACTTACGTGACACTTGATTCCCATGTCCTGAGAGAACTACTGTTGGTTTCGATGTACGACGTTTGCCACAACCATGCTACAAACGAAATGAGCACAGTTCCCGCCTGAGACGGCGAAATTCCTTATTTCACGCGTCAGCTTGGTGACCTCATCGCTGCATCGTAGAGTCTAGGATGTTAGGCAGTAACTATTCGTTTCAGCATGCGTCTGCAGTAGAGTCTACTGCAGACGCATACTGAAACGAATAGTTACTGCCTAACATCCTCCAACGCCATTCCATTGGCCCAGTAAGCGAGCCCAAAGAGCTCGGGTTCGCTTGCACCACCACACAATATGTGTTACCACTTTCCGGTTTCGAATCTAGTGGACAGTGCCTTGATTGCGCTTCGGATCCGACTCTACTCCGAGCTTGGATTCCGTGTCCACGAACCCTCAATCTCCTGGTCCGGTTTCTGCAGAACAGCTGGAAGCTCGCCACCCCGCACATTACCTGTTGCATTTGGTTATGGTTTCCAGAAAGGTGCAGTTTAGTTGAAGATTTAACCCCCCACGCGGGTCAGTTTAGACAAATGGCTCGGTCAGTTAGACAGCCCCGATGGAAGGGAATGAATGGCCTCTTAGAAGTCGAAAAAACAACATAATTGGTTCCTGGAAGAGTTCGCAGCAGCGTCTTTCAAAAGATATATCCCGAGGCGACTCTAGTACTCAACAAAACATGAAGTAGTGGCGACCGCATGGGTAGGACAGCCAATGCTTTTACAAAAAACGATCGATATTTTAGCGTTTGATATTCACGGTCGGCGGAATGGAGTTGTACACTGTTCTACCCGCACCTAATCAAAACAAGGCTCATCGGGCAATAGGATCAAACAATGCATAGAACGCATTACGGTGAACGGGACGAAACCGCCGTTTACAGTTCTGGGATACACACTATTCGGCCTACATATACATGCTTCAGACAGCACACAATCCCTTCCCAATTAACATCGGGCTAGGACCAAACTTTCTCAGCAGCAAGGACAGAAGATGCGATTATGATGGAAACACGACTCCCGAAGACGATAATCAACCCGATGGATAGAGAGGGTTACAAATGCAATTGCGGCATGATTCAGCTTTAGAAACCCATGTAGTTAATAGAACGGAAAAATGAGTTGGATCGAACGCCAAGCGCGACAAACGGAATCACTCAACCCACCCCTTGAGGTGGCACAAATCAGACATCAGTACGCGGAAGAAGCGCTCACATTTATAAAGGTGACACCTACAATAGAACAGGTCCTGATAACACGGAATTAACGGCCTAAAATGTTGCAAGAAACGCAAGCATGATGGCTGCAGTCAGCAATAACACCTTTTCCATTGGCGGAAAAGGTAACTGAAGGATGATGGGTAACGACAGCGGAGAATGAGGTGACGCTTCTGTTATCGATGTGAAAAAGTTCGCATTTCGAAGTGTTAAAATTGTCTTTCTATTTCTAATTCTATATTATAATGAGGTAGGACTATTTTAGTAGCAGTGTAGGTCAGAAAATACAAATTTGCTACGATCAGATACACTACCTACAAGCTACACAGGTCAGAAGATACAAATTTGCTACGATCAGATACACAACCTACGGGCTACACAGCTCAGATAATACAAATTTGGCCGCAATCAGATACATGAGAGGAAAACATGATACTGCTGCCAGTTTTTGTTACTATGTCTATCAAAAAGAGAGACCTGGTGAATCATGACCATGTTAAAAAAAGCCATACCATGTACTGTATTGGTCCGTTTCACAACGGGAAAATATCCTCATCCCATCCTTATCATTTTTCTACTATCTACACACCAAGCACAGTGGCCATATCCGACCTATATGAACAAGTGCGTTCTCTGTTTCCTAAGTGCAGCGTTTGTGTCAGCACGCGGTAGCGCTGACTCGATCTCTCAAATAAGCGATGCATCGGCTACTGTTCTGGCTCCAAGTCCCCAAGCTGAGGGGCATAGCAAACAAACGCTTGGAGTAAACGATCAAGCGACCGAAATCTCGAATGAAGAAAGAGGAAAAGGACCTGCTGCTCTTTTTGCCGAATCGTCTACGGCGCGATTGAGAGACGTCGACAAGACTCTATCGGATGCAATTGGACTTGACACGTCTCAAATCAAAAAGAACAAGGAATTCGCAGACAGAATGAGGGAATTAGGTATTAACATCGATGGCGTTATTGCCGGCGCGGAAAAGTTACGAGGTCGAAAAGATCGATCAATGCACGAGAACCTCAAAGAAAAAAATCTGGAGTGGATGGTTCTCGGGAGAGAATATTTCAGAATACTCGGAGAGCCTCCTAGAGACGAGGTGCAAGGCAAGCCACAAAGTATTAAACAAGCACTTGCCGATGGGTTCGGCGATAACTCTGAGGAATTCCAAAACTTCGTAAGCGAAGTCGCTAAATTGTTTGGCGTCAACGTCATGTTGATGAAGGAGAGGATGGTCCATTTACTAAGTGAGAAGTTCGGTATTGATTACAAGTATCTTGCTGAAATGGCTGCTGGAAGTGAAATATTGAAAAATACAGACATGGATTTGTCACCGGCGCTGGGCCCTTATCAGATGGAACATCCCTATTTCGAAGCTATGGAGAAGCAGCTACTGGAATCGGGATTGACTAGACGTGAGGTAAGGAAAGCGATAGACGATATCATTGGTAAAGAGATGAATAGCCCACCGACAAACAGTAACACGTAGCGTAAACCTATGTCCAACGGTTTCGTGGACAGTTGTTGCATTTGTTGCATTCTACAGCGAATGATGCTAAAGATTTTTAATTACAAGAACTTGTTCGTGCCTTTATTCAATTTACTAAAGGGTGCCCTTCGACACACACCGGGGGGGGTGTAGACGGGCGCCTTTACCAATTCCCTATAGATATATATATATAGGGAGAGCCTGAGGTCACACACACCCGGTGTGTGTGTGTGTGGAAGGGCGCCCATATGATAATAATAAGACCAAAACACTTTTTTTGTGCGTGATCAAAAGTCATGACGATTAACCACGTCGCCGATGCAGGGGACGGTTTTTTTTTTGGTGGCGCAGCTGGCGATCCGCGTCTTTCGACCTGGTGGTATTGTCAAAGGCGTCGTGCGACTTGTGAGTAACCAACACAACTCTAATGCTCATTCGGAGATCGCCCACGTCGTGGCTCAAGTGCACGGCCACGTCACTGTAGACTGCAATCTCCTGACGCTGCCTCTGCTGGAGGTGCAATTGCCCGAAACAGCATCCAACGACCATCAAAAAAGCGTCGAGCACGAAGTCTCTCAAGATGCCGTGCTGATGGAAAAGATAAATGCAGTGCTGCCCGACGTGCGCAAGTTTTCGGGAGACACGGGCACTTGCATCTTCTGTTCGGCGCCAGCAGTGGTGCTTTCGGACATTAACATTCCGCCATCTCAGTCTGAGCTGCAAGTGGCGACCTTTGAGTGCCCCTCGCCGGCTGATGCTCTGTCTTCGGTTGAGGCAGCACGCAAAGAGACGGCGAAGCGCTGTACACGAGAGTTTGCCATTGCATTATTGACGAAAATGTGCCGGAGCTTCAAGCTACCGCGGGTGAGCTGGTCTGCCTCCCTTTGCAGTTAATTCAAATTATAACATTAGAGACTAGTGTAGTACCCCGTCATACCGACGGAGCGGAGGGTATGTAAGGTAAAGTCATAGAAGCAACTACGTGACCGGGAACGTCACAGGGAGGAAAACTTTTAAATAGATGTAAAAAGCGCCATTTCTAAACAATTATTTACGCTTTAATACTGATCTTCATGTCAATTGTACTACCACGGATTAGTGCGATTTTCGAAGCCAAAATTGTATTTTATGTAAAAGCGCTACACCGTTCACCGTAATTAGTGTGGACCACACTATTTCTCAACCTCCCGGATATTCGACGGAGACCAATATTAGCGTGGACCACACTATTTCCGAATCCCGTGCCTGAAAATATAGTGTGGTCCACACTAATTCGAATATTCCTAATTGGTGTGGACTTTCAACAAATGATTAGAAGCCGGTACACTGTGAATTATTTTGCGTGAACGGAATCGGGGGGGCAGGCACTGGCAGCTTCAAGTCAAATTGAAATTGTGCACAGGAGAAAAAGACAAGGTTCTTATTAAAATCAAAAAAAATATCTTCATCTCATGTCGCTTCCTGCCTTTGGTTACAATAAGGCTCTACAGGTCTGCCGTCGAAGTGGTCACGGTGCTTTGCAATAATTTCCTGCAGCTCTGGTGACAACTGCTCCGTATGCCACCTTCCAGAAATGTCCAGCGCAAGGCCGCAGCGAATCATAGCCTTGCGGGCATACGTAAGACCGTTCCTGTCGCGCATGGCATTCACGTTTCGCACTTATTTTTCGGCAAGTTGCAGGAAAAACTTTTTACCTGGGTTTTTCAACTTGCCGGACCACGCGCCATCCTTCCGGACCTCATTGGACCATTCTCCTTCCCGCCCCATCCTGCACTTTTCCTCCTCCAAAGCCTTCTCCATTCATCCTTTTATTTTTGAGATAACAAAAGAATCGCATGGCTGCACAAGGTGTGATGCGCACAGAGGGAAATAACGCAACTCAGTTTTCGTTTGCTCAAGCACTTGTTTCAACTGTGGGGACCCATTATCCCCAAGACAGTTGTCCACGTAGACGAGAAGCTGGCGGCCATAAGGATCGGGACGGTGCGCACGTTGCTCGTTAAACCAAGTCGAAAAAACTTGTGGAAAGTTCAACCGCATTCAGTAATCGCAAAAAAACATAATAATAATATTGAATGTACCGTTTTATCGCACCACCCTTTCGGGTCAGTTCGGTAAGTGACGCCAGTAACGTCGTCCGGCAAGCCTTGAATGGGATATGATCGTTTCGACTTTTGAAATATGAGCATCGGCGTTGCGATTTGGGAGTTTGGCCCTCCGGTAAGATTGAACATCATCGTCATGCCCTCCCCCAGGAAACAACATCGGCATATTTCACATCAGAATCTCCACGAAATCCGAGTGTGCGCCCGTTACCAAAATTGATAACAAAGTGAGTCTCATCCATGTTTCGGATGAGATTTTCATCCAATGTTCCAGCAGTGAAACCACGGTGGAGTTCACCCATGTGAAATGCGACCGTCTTTTCAATTTGCAATTACTTTTCAAGACTGCAAGAGATTTTTCCCGTTTGAATCCTTATAACGATGTTGTTGGCGTTAAGTTCGCAGAAAATGGCCAAATTATTTAAGAAGAACTTCACAACAGCGTGAAATGAACGCAAACTTTGCCAGAACTCACCATAAAATGCTGAACCCAACGCATTTTGATTTTTTCTTTCACAGGTATGTTGTCCGATAGATTAACGTAACCTGTACCATATTCGGCCGCCCATTCATCGGAGCCCTCAACGATGGCAAGTGCAATTGTGCGCAGAAGAGACGGCGACATTTGATGCCAGTTGCGCGCATCCGAGAAATTCAACGAGAAGAAGTTCATGCAGCCTCTCCGTCCAGGGGGCACGCTGGCGACCACGACCTCCAACAGCCACATTCACCTGAACTCGCTTCACTCCCGTGTTTAAAACCGTTGAAATCGACTTGACACTGGCGTCAGCAGCAGTTAGAATGCCTTCGCGATCCTTCCACAAACATGTGCACTTCATGTGGTTTGCCTATTGAGAACGTAGATGCCGTAAGTTACTGTTTCTTGTGTTCCAATTAGCACAACAAGCCCACACATACGTTGTATTCGCCACGGAAATCAGCTTGAAAGTTCTTTATTGCTCTTACAGAAACGCCCTTTTCTCCATTTTCTTCAGCGTCTTTGACCATCCACTTGATGACTTTTACGCGTGTTTCAACCGACGCAACCTGCTGGATTGCACGCTTGCGTTTCCTCGTTGCATCATTGTCGTTTGGAATCTGTTCTTGTTCATGGTTGCCGTTGGTCTGCTCAAGAACATTCTCCCTGTTTTCCACTTGATCTACGGCTTCGCTACGAGCTTGTGCCTGCGCATGAGCCCTTGCAAGAGCAGCAACGATGGGTGATGGAGACGCCAACGCTTCGACGTGGTCAAGTTCATTGTCATTGGTTTGGACAGAGGGAATGTTGAGATGCACGATGCGAGCGTGAGTTTTGGCAAGTGAGATCGTTTTTTTTTTGGCAAAAGGGGGTGCCTATTATTAGTGTATTCCACACTATTTACGAATCCACACTATTAGCGCATCCACACTAATTACGGTGAACGGTGTAGTTATAAAGTCGAATTAAATTAGGTCCGATTTATAGTACAGTTGGAATTCGATTAGGTACGGCCTCAGCAGACGGACAGAGACGGTTTTATATTATAGAAGTAGAGCATATTTGTAAATATTTTTGCCTAGTGTAGTACCCCGTCGTACCGACGGGGCGGAGAATATATAAGAATAAACCATAGAAGCAACTACGTGACCGGGAACGTCACAGAGACGGAAACTGTTAAAAAGGTACATGTAAAAGCGCTATTCCTAACCACTTATATACTCGTTAACACTGATCTGCATGTCAATAGTACTACCACGAATAGATTATTAGACGGTATTATATTATGGAAGTAGAGCATATTTGTAAATATTTTTGCCTCACCGCCTCACCAAACACACTTCGAATTCTATTATATATCTAGATAGCTCAGTATACAAGGGAGTGTATTAGAGCTACCAGATCCGCTAAGCTTCTGATTGCGTACTGCTCGTTGAATCGGTCATGTGATAGCATGATTGCATTATCCATACAGTCGTTGCTCCGTTTTCTCTAAATTGATAAAAAATGGGGTACCTTCCACACACACCGGGGGGGGGTTCACTCCAAAGTATATTATGTTAAGTTACTTAACTCAAATTTAACAAGGGCGACCTTCTACCCCCCCGGTGTGTGTGGAAGGCCCCCGCCCGGTGTGTGTCGAAGGGTGCCCTTTACTAAATTGTGCTTCTACCTCTTCATTAGACGAGACCGAACTTAGATGTCACACTACACTTTTGGTATCAAGTATATGTACCACGAGATCGGTACAGTAGTGATGGCATTGCGAAATTCCCGGAATGCATATGTTGTGTAACCTGCCGTCGAACGTTCACAGTGCACTACTTACTGTGGAATTTGGATGCAGCCATTTTTTGGCTTTCAAGCAAACTCTCAAGGTGGAAACGGATTGGCCATAATTTCATGGATGCATGTTGGAAGATTGCAAGCTTATATCGTTTAGTAGACTTTAACGGATATTATAGTCTTAAAATCTTTTCATTTCATAATATATATTCACTTTCGATCTTCAACTCTATCAAACACTAAGTCATGGCTGACGACAGCCTAAACTGTAGGCAATCTCACCTATATATGGCTCAGAAACACACACTAGCGCTAGTTGCGCGGAGGTAGGGCTTGGGAGTGACCTGCGCCACGCGGAGTCGACTCAGGCTTCGGAGTTAAAAGGGAGCGAAAAGAAAAGTGGATTATATAAGGTTACCTAAACAAATGTAAGCATACAAAGTGTCACATATATAAAGTGTAACCTGAAGCTTTACCTACCCATTTCAGCCAATGGGGTTTCACCATCTTGTAGAGACTCAGAAAACAAAATGGCTTTAAATTCCAAAATACAAACACTTCTACGCGTAGACTATCTGAGCAACATTTTCAGATCAGATAGTATATACTGCGCCTTACGTCCTCCTCCCAAGAAGTCATGAGCCCAAGGGGAAAAGTGTGTTTACGGTGATTTTTTCTTTTATATTTGGGTTGTGGTTTCACGAGCGGAGTTTTCTCGTTTGGAGTCAGATTCTCGGTTACCACTGGAAGTCCCCTCACTTTCGGAGGGCTAGTGGATTAATTTTCTGTTTATCGTGGTATATCGTTTTTTTGTGGAATAAAGATGAGTGAAGATAAATCAAGTGATGATTTTTCTGTGGACAAAGGTGCGGTCTCACAGGACATTATAAATGGGCTGAAGGAAGTACAGACACGGTTTGTGTCTGTGGAGGAAGTTCAAGGCCAAATGTCGGTTGCGAGCACAGCTGCCGGGTCAAGGAAAGACTCCCCGGTTGCTGCCCCAAACAGTGTGTTCCAAGATACGCTAAAAATTACGGTCCGTTCGGCTAACTATGACCCTTAACGATTAGAACGAGGACTGTGGCATAAAAATCAGGGGATCGCCCCGAATAAATGCGGCCAGGCTCCCGACAAACACCCGGGGTGTTTCGCCCAATATGTGTGGGTGTTGAGCCAATATGTGTGGAATTGGTGCACCATCCTAGCCGGTACGTGACCCAGGCTGGCTGCAAAAAAATAAATACCCAAGCTAGGCATCGAGAAGTTCTCAGGTGCGGAGATATATACCCGGGACTCGATGCCGGCTTCAAAAAATGGGCATATTTTTTGTCGAGGCTTATGATACAGAAGAATAATTTCGTCTAGACTTGCTTGGACGGAGAGATTGAAGGTGAGCAAGTTGGGTAAACATCTTGAAGGCACCGCTGCCGAGTATTTTCGTTACAATACTGGAACGTGGTGGCAGATGTCCCCGCACTTGCACTCCCTCCACGCCAATATGCATAGCGCTTTAGGGCAAACATCTCCCACCACAAGGCTCCAACTTATTTTGCTTCGGAGAAGAGTCCTAAAAGACTTGGACCGAGCTTCACCTGTAACTGGTAGCTCTGGCTCGAGAGAGCGAGTCGAGCGAGAAATTTGTGGTCGAGAACATTGTGAAATTCGTTGCACCGCAGCTCATAATTGCGCTCATATCCAGGTATAATTTGATGCGTACGGATTATCTGTGTCATGCGCAAGAACTATTAGCGTGAGCGCAAGAGCTCGACGATAATATGCCCAAGGGAAGATAACCTACAAGGTTGCACGCGAATTCGGTGGCCGAAACCAAATTCATGAAGAAGTGCTAAGCGTGTGGAAAACCGGGCACATTAGGTAAAATTGTCCAATAAATTAAATAAGGGGAACTATGAAAAAGACGTCGAAAGTTCGAACCGTTCATGGAACCGGAAAGTTGCGCTGTCCACCATTGGAATTACGAATGATGAAACCCCCGCTAGAGAATTCCCAGGTGGTGAATCATTAGAGAACATGCGGATAGTGACAGTTACGCCAGCAGGCATCTGGTTGCAGAGTAGAGTCTGCTCGAAGATGCAATCGATTGTGGACCAACTGACGGGTTTACTCTACCTGACATTGGTAGATTATCTGTTACGAGAGTCGGTAAGATAAAACTACTTACACCGGGAGATGAACTCATCTGGATTGAGTTGACAGAAGTCTTTTTTTGTACCCAAACATGCCAAGAATATTTCTTCGCTTGGAAAGTTCCGTGAACAGGGGTTAAAAATAGCGGATAATGAAGAAATTTTGACGATCAAGTGAAATAATAGAGTTTTGATCCAGATTTAAGTTCATGGATCGTTTTTGTTGCGCATTTAATACCCGAAAAGCGAAGCGGGTGTACTCAGAAGTTCTCAAACATGCTGTTGGATTCTGTTGCTGGTGACGTTGGAAATGATCCACAGGAAGGAAGTCTGCATCATTTCCACGTCTGTTTGGGTCACTTGGCGTACGACACAGTTGAAAAACTGGCCAAGGACCCCAGGTCAGGAATAATGTTGACGAATAATAGTCGACCGAACTGCCGACCTGTGCGTAAGGTAAGGCAACAAGGAAGGCGCAACCCAAGAAGGATTCCGTACACAACTCGACCATCGAGCGCACATTGGTGTGATATGGAGTGCCTTGAAGGGTTTAATAACTCCGCGGTCAGGCGAGGGAATAGTTATCTTGTGGTGTACGTCGATTAATTTTCAAGTTATGTGCGAGTTTCCGCTGCTCGCACGGAATCCAGAGCAGCGAAAATGTTTGAGCATTTTTTGGCTTGGTTTGAAAACGAAATCGACTGCAGAATTCACATTTTACGTACAGGTGGAGGTGGTGAATACAGGAATGTCGACTTGTTTTGAAAGGAATCTGAGGTGCGAGGCAAGTTACGGAGGCTGGTAATCCAGACTCAAATTGAAAGACCGAAAGGATGAGCCGGACCATTTTAATATGGTCCGGTGTATAATTTTTGGGTCAGGAGTATCCTTGATGTACTGATCGGAGGCGGCTGCGTATGCGTCATAAATACTTAACCGCACACCAACCAGACCTAACCCAGGCAATTTATCGCCATTTAATTTTTTTCTGACAAAAAGCCCTCGCTGTGAAATTGTTGTTTTTAAAAATGAAGACCCTCCCGAAGCATGCTGAGCAAGCTGTGATTATGGGTCGAAACGATGAAACTAAAGGGTATAGGAAGTTCCTAATCTAGGTCAAGGAGACGGTCTCTCGCCACGTCAGCGACATTCAAACGCTTGATAAAGTGACGAGTGACAAAATTACGAAACGTATGGAAGTCGTGGCCGAGGATGAGCTCGAGAAGCTTGCCAAAAGGCGAAACAGCACGAGACAGCGACACAAAATTTCGGCAGCAAATCAAGCTCCGGTGAATAAAAACGTTCAACACAAGTGCAAGCTCCCCAGGAAATCGTGGCGAACAAGGAAGAAGTCGTCGAAAGCAATTGTTTTAAAGAAAATGAGAATAGAAGAAGGGAGCCGAAAGTAAGGTCATTCCAAGCGACGGAAATAAGGTGGCGGGTAACGAAGACCGTCAAAAGTCGGATGTGGAAAATCGAAGTGTAAGTGGCGTTTCTAATGGAAGTACGTATATGCATACGCAGTGTGTGGCGACGTTAAAGTGGAAATTTGTCACAAATTGGTTTGACTGATCCAAGGTCCTCAAGGAGGCGTATGAAGGCCGAAATTCCGACATGTGAAAGCAGCCAGAGCAAAAAGAGCTCAAGTCGCTTGAAGACCTTGGAACGTGGATACTGGTAAAAAGAAGACCGGGAAAAATGCCATTACCCACTACGTGGGTATACAAGATGAAGTTAGGGTCGGATAGCACAATAAAGCGCTACAAGGCCCGGCTTGTCGCAAGGGGCGACAAGCAGGTGTATGGGCAATATTACATTTACGTTTTCAACGATCATGGATATCAACAACGTAAAAATAACCCTTGCCATGTCACAAATCTGGGGGTACCGGCTCGCCATGTTGATGGGCCAAATGTCTACACCAAGGCAAAACGAAAGACGGCTATTAAATTCTTCTAAAAGTACCACAAGACATGAAAAAATCGTAAGAGAAGTTGGAAGTATTCGATGCAAAATAAAGTGATGAACTGGTTTTAAAATTGGAGAAAAAATTGTATGGGTTTAAGCAGGCTGGTAGACTCTGGTATTAGCTGCTCTAAGACACCCTTCAAAAATGAATTTTTCCGGTGTGCCACGGACACCTGTGTGTTTACGAAGCGTTTTGAAATCAGCACTGTACTAGTTGGCGCATACGTTGATGACATTTAAGTGAATGGAACTACGATTGAATGGTCAAAGTTTTTTCGGAAATATCTGTGCTGGAATTAAAGGAATTGGGTATAGTTAATAAATTGTTGGGGATCCAGTTTGAGGAAACCCAAAGGACGGGTTCACGATGGATCAGGAGGCTGCTATTGATGAGCTTCTGATCACCCATGATCTCAGCAAGGTTAACCCAGCACGTACGCCGGTTCTCGATGTGTAAACTATTAGGGAATCTAAAATAATCGCTTCCGGATGGTCTGCGGTTGATTTCATTAACTGCGTGCTCAACCGCGAGACTATTTCTAGCCAAAAACGTCATCTGGACATCAGATCCTTATCCAAGACAATTTTTTCTAGCATTGCATTCAAGCGGAATTACGTATCGACGAATATCCACGCTATTTGATCGCGTCAAAGATATTTGCCTAGGATGGACATCTTACTTAATCCGTCTACAAAACCCAACATCACTGTCTTCGGACATTTTTTTTCATTAATCAGGCGGTAGACCAAAAACAACGAATTGCCCAATGAAAGATCAGTTCCTGTAGCATTGCCGCACGCAGTCCCCGTTTATTGTCAGTTTGTTAATGGATCCCCAACATAACATTGAACATGTCATTAATTTTTTGAAACGATTTATTCATCCCCGAACGACTGTTCGTCCACTTCAAATCGTGTGCGTATCAAGTGCTTTGACATAGTCACGGTTGCACCTATTGCTAACCGGAATGAATACATGTTTTCACTTAACTCAATTTAACGATGTGATTTCGCAAAGTTATTCGGTGCAACAGTGTACACAGGGTGACATCAGTCCCGTGCAGTTTAACGATCAGGGAATGAGTGTTTTCGTCACCCTGCACACATTGACGGAAATTTTCCTCTCTGTGGCTATCGTTCTCACATAATTGATGTCGGTTTGTGAAAAAATAACACTTACAGTACGCGCATTGCCCCTAAGTTTTACGAACCAACAGGAGGTCTCCCCTTTTGATTATGTTTTCTAGCGGACTTATCCGGACGCGATGCCATGCACCCATGGGAAAAGGGCCCCATATGATGCTGCAAAAGTTCTTCTTCTTATCATTTTCGATTACTTCGGTTCGAAGCAGCAGAAAATAATATGTCCATCGGTTATGGACATCCGCCCCCACAATGTTGTGATTGAAGTACGACGAAGGGTGAATGCCCTCCCCGCTAGTTACGGTCGGGAAGCACCTGTAGCTTCACGTAAACAGAAAGACCTCATTCCTTCTTCGACTGCTATCAGTATACTGGATAGATGCCCAAATAGTCAAATCTTCCTTGATGCTTGGAAGATAGCATCTGGGGACTCTTCGGCAGATGCCGATAGAAAATCCTTGACGGACCGTTAATCGGTCTCCTAATATACACCAGCTATTTCCGTAGTAGGGTCTTACTATCCGTTTACAATATTTGACAAAAAGTATTGTGCCTTTGCTTGTATGTCAACTTACCCTGCGCAGATCCTAAGATTCCGATTGGCATATGAATTCATTTTGAGGTGTTTTAAGCCCTAATTAAACGTTTGTAGCGCCTTAAGCGCAGACGGGTCAGAATATCTGCGCCCTCATGGCGACCACCGAGACATGTAAGGTCATAGAGCACCTGTAGCCTGGATACACTCATTTACGCGAATTTATGGATGGATGTACTAGTTCAAGCAGTTATTGGATGGGAGTTCTCCGTTCCCCGTATACGCGGCTACGTCGGCTGTAAAGGACTCGACGTGCAGATATCGCTTGCCGGAGAAGGACCCAACTCATGCAATATCTGTCTTTGATTTCGATTTGCTCGTCCGGGCTTTTAGCCTCGAGAATTGTTTTCATTTCAAGGATTGTGCACCTGATCATGTGCACTAGCGCGCTGAACTGGTGCATTGAAAAAAGGGAAGAACTCCTCAAATTTGACCCCATATAGCGCTCGGTGAGCCCTATTCTAATAAAGGGCTGTACGCTTCGCCAGACAACTAGCTGAACATGCCGGTGGTCGTTAAACAAGCCGAAAGTGCGACCAATCTACGGTGTTACCCGCTTACGGTATGTTGCGTGCAAAATAGGTTAAAAAATGTAAATTTGTTTTTAGAAGATAGTTTTTATTAAACAAAATTAACGAAACCTTTTCATGAATTAGCCCTGCACAAGACAATGACATATGTATTAGATGAAGAATAAAGAGTAGTATGTAATGAATGGATCAGACTTACTAAGTATTAATTAATCGAAACAGATATATAAATATGTAGTATGTTCGTATGAAATTAAATCCCTGATGGATTCGGTTAAGTAAACCGAATCACACTACCAATGGATTATAAGAATTTGTAATCGGAAAATTTCTTTTTGAAACAATCCAATGTCCAATTAAAACAAGGATATTTCAACATTGGTTCTTCTATAATGGAAATTTATTATACTGTGTCATGTTAGGAACAAGATTTTGAGTGCATTTCATACGGAAATTACCGTAGCCCGGTCTGTAAAACGTTTTGCAAGCCAAAAATCTGCAAAACGAACTTGTAACGAGCGCTTTTATGAACCCTAAGCCGTTGGAGATTGTTTCTTGACAAAATAATCTTCATTACGCCTCATGAGAACTACGAACAATGCTTGATGGATAAATACGACCACACCAGGCATATTTTGCAGCAATTCAAGAGCTTTTCCAGTTCGCCCGTGTGACTCAAAGCTGAACTAAAATGGGGCAGGATGGAGTGAACTATCTAAAAAATCGAAAGGAGGAAATGTTGCAGTTGCGGTGGATTAGGTCACACCAAATCAAAGGCTGCTCAGAACAGGACAAAAATGTGGACTTTACGCTGTCTACAACAAAGAAGACAACGTAAATAAGTTGGATTGGATACTTGACACTTATCCAGTATGCTCTTGAATGACGTTTCCTTCCTGCGAGATGCCACAAATGGACACGGAAAGTGTTTGGAAGCAGATGGAAAAACAATGAGCGTTTCCAAGAAGGTGCAGGTAAAAACAATTAAAAAAGAAATATATTACCCGCATTAAAAATGTACATTTCGTAGAAAATTTTGCCAAGAAACATACTTTCTTACAGAATACTTTAAGACAAAAGAGTGTGAAATGACTTACCAACGAGGTAAACGGGTCCTGTGACAGCAAGACTAAATAAGAAATTTTCGACATCGATAAGACCAACCAAGTCTTGACAGTGAGGGTAGATGTGGATAACAGAACTATTCCGACGGAGATTCAATTTTCTCAATGCTTATGAAGTGACCAAAAATGAAGTGACCAAAAAAAATTTTTTCGGATCTTTAAATAGGACAAATGCATTTTCATGCACGTCTGGGGCATCACGCAGGATGATGCCGTGAAAGACTTTCGAAGATCCAAGTTTCGAATTGTTTGACCGACACCAAGCGACTCAACTGTCTCACATGCGTTCCGAATAGCACAAAAATATCGAAAGACAGTGGAAAGAATGCACCAAAGGAGCGTGCTGGAGCTGTAATCGGCTTTATCCTAAAAGATCTGATAACCCCGAAAGACAGATTCAAGACTATGATCTCTTTGTCAATTTTAAATCCAATTTCGTCCGCGTCTTCTTTGGGTTTCCGTGTACAATATACCGATGCCTCGGAAGATTCAATCAAGCATATTGTGCAAGATGAAATTAGACTAACAAAAGAGCAAACAAGTAAAAGGTTTTCAACATATATCTAAGACAAGGGGAAATATTGGTAACGCAAAACATTATGTAGATTAAGGCGATTGGTGATCATCATTCAAACATCGAGGAAATAAAGGATGACAATGGAAAAACGACGAAAAAAGAAGAGAAACAGTGGCATCGCGAACAACATAGTACAAGAATTATTATTAATAAAGATACCACCCACGAAGGAACAGTGATACAAAAAGAAGAATTCACGCAAGTAGCGCAAACAAAGAGTTTATCCAAGTTACTCACGTTTCCGAGGAGGACCTAATTAATTTTGGCCAAACGATAAAAGGTTCGATAGGGAAAATGGGAGGACGCCATCCAAGAAGAGGTCAAGCTCTATAGGACAACGAAGTGCGGACGATCATGACAAACAGGAAAACGGTCGTCAACTGCAAACAAAGGGGGTTTCAAGGCGAAATGAAACGAGAATGGAAGAATCAAAAGTTATAAAGCAAGATTGGTCGCTGTCCAAACAAACAGCGTTTTGGAGTCGATTATACGCTCACGATCGCACTGTTAGTGAGATGAGTACAGTAAAAATAGTACTGGAACTGGCAAGGAAATGGGCGTCCAAGATGCGACAATAAAGATAATAGTGGGAATGGAAAAGGAATAGGCGTCCAAGATGCAACGCAAATAGATAATGTCGATTCTTTACTCTCTACCTTAATGACTGCAACAGCGATAAATGTTTAAAAGCGGTAGCATAGAAGTGGTTAATGAGAGAACCATACTATGTAGCATGTATGTTTTTTGTTAAGTACGAGCTCCTATTCCAACAACGTATCTTTACGACTGGAGACTATAGTTGTTATAAGCAGAGGCGTGGGTGTCTTGCTGGTCATGTTGTTAGCGAGTAAAATTGAAAGTGAGTCATTCAGTTAGGTTATTTATCCTACCCTTTTACTGACAATACTATGTACAGTTATTCTAGATCGTATGTTATAGAACTATCGACGAATCATCGATATTTACAATAGAACCTCTCTGAACTGATATCCTCGGGACCGAAGGAATTTATCAGCTAACAGAGGTTATCACTTAAGCCAGTTCTGCACACCAACCATACAAACACTTAAACCACAATTCACACACAGAACCACTACCACAATCGCATTCAAAACATGTTCAGCACACAACAATGACAGACGAGGTCCGCATTGCTTTGTGTCAGTACAAAAAGGACAACCCCAAATTCACACAGAAGAAGCTCCGGGAATGGCTAGAGAAGGAGCACAACACGAAAGTAGCCCAGTCGACTATCTCAGGCACACTCAAACGCTCAACTGGGCTGCTCCAGATTACGGACAACGTCAATCTGAGCCAGAAACACTAATGCGCGGTGAAAATACCCGCTGATGGAGGGAGCATTGGCGGAGTGATTCCATGCCAATTAGGCTCGCATCAACATCAGCGGCGACCTTCTCAAAGAGAGCGCAAGGAAGATCCTGGACCGTCTGTATCCTGACCACGCTGCTTTCGAGTTCTCCAACGGCTGGCTCGAGTCGTTCAAGACTCGCCACAGGTTTCCCGTCACACTGCCGCTATGGAGAGAGCGGATCTGTTGACATGGAGCTCATTGAGGGTGAGAGGCCGAAGATTCGGGACATCCTGGATCAGTAAGAGCTCAAAGACATCTACATATGGATGAAACATGACTGTTCTCTAGGATGCAGGTAAGCTCGGGAATGCGTTGCAATTGTTTCCTCAACGTGATGATTAAACAAAGCTTCAACTACTAGGCGGGCCACTCTCTTGCGACCAAGCAGCTGGAAGGCCGGAAGCATCACAAGGAGCGCCTCACACTTCTTGTCTGCTGCAATGGTGACGGTTCAGACAAGCTTCCATTGTGGGTCATTTGGCAAATCTGTGGTGGAGCGGCTGATCAAAGGTTTTGAGGCTTGATCAGGCGGTACCACGGCGCCCGGACTGCCGACTGACGAAGGGGGTCCTCCGGTTGTCCTTGACTGCTTGTGTTTCTGCTCACCTTGTATACCCGACGGCTTAGGCGTGGGTCGCTCTCCAGGTGGCGGGGATGGCACACTACAGTTCCTTGTGGCAAGACTGAGTTGACTTGTGATGAGTCGACTGATGCGATCAGGCGTGATCAACAGTGATAAGGCTTGGGCAGGCACTAAGAGTCGTCGATCGGCGGTGATCAGACTCGATCAGGCTCGATCTGGTGTTAAAAGTCGCTGATCAGCCAGTTGGCGCTAGTTGCGAGCAGCTGAGTGCGGGTCGCGAGTCGCAGTGTGTCGATCAGGTGTTGATCGGCAAAGGGGTACTCGATCAGGCAGCGGAAATCTTCACTGCCCAATCACAGAGCCTCCTTAAGCTTAATCCGTCAATAGAATACCCAAAATGCCTTGTATTCCAAACTTAAGCCTTAGAGGGACGGTCGATCAGCGCGTTCGACGGGCCGATAGACGATTACCACTAAAAATCCGCCTAGTGTTCCCGTGGGGCGCTTAAAGCACCCGAACAACTAGGGGCCAAAAAACGTGGATTTATGGGGAAGAGGTGAGAGCGCACTGCTCGATCACGTTCCCGAGACCAAAAAACCTTTAAAAGAAAAACCGCTGACACAGCGGGCGGAGTTGCGGGTGAGTTCTCACACTCTACGCCTAACGGTGGGCCAAAAAATGCACTAAGTGCTCCCGCCAGGGACGTAGAGGTATTTAGTAGGAAGGGAGACGCAAAGGTGCCGTCCCTGAAGCGATCTGCACGATCGTACGCAAAAGGAGAACTTTATTATTGCTTATATCCTAATATCTACCAAAAATCTAATATCCGCCAATCAGAACTACCCATTCCTACGCATTTTGTCGACCATTCGACCGCTTACCTTCGGGTTACTGTCAGGTAACCGTGCCAGTTGTCTCATCGCCTCAGACGTCCTATCCACGCCTCGTCCCTGTCCGCCACCGTTGTGTCAACAG
>CM047587.1:41657398-41707665 GCA_026184515.1 Peronosclerospora sorghi | reverse complement strand
CTGTTGACACAACGGTGGCGGACAGGGACGAGGCGTGGATAGGACGTTGAGACGATGAGACAACTGGCACGGTTACCTGACAGTAACCCGAAGGTAAGCGGTCGAATGGTCGACAAAATGCGTAGGAATGGGTAGTTCTGATTGGGGGATATTATATTTTTGGTAGATATTAGGATATAAGCAATAATAAAGTTCTCCGTTTGCGTAAGATCGTGCAGATCGCTTCAGGGACGGCACCTTTGCGCCTCCCTACCAACTAAATACCTCTACGTCCCGGGAGGGAGAACTTAGTGCATTTTTTGGCCCATCGGTAGGCGTAGAGTGTGAGAACTCACCCGCAACTCCGCCCGCTGTGTCAGCGGTTCTTTTTTTAAAGCTTTTTGGTCTAGAGAACGTGATCGAGCAGTGTGATCTCACCTCTTCCCCGTAAATCCACCTTTTTTGGCCCCTAGTTGTTCGGCTGCTTCCAGAGCCCCACGGGAACACTAGGCGGATTTTTGGTGGCAATCGTCGATCAGCCCGTCGAACGCGCTGATCGACCGTCCCTCTAAGGCTTAAGTTTGGAATACAAGCCATTTTGGGTATTCTATTGACGGATTAAGCTTAAGGAGGCTCTGTGATCGGGAAGTGAATATTTCCGCTGCCTGATCGAGTACCCCTTTGCCGATCAACACCTGATCGACACACTGCGACTCGCGACCCGCGCTCAGCTGATAGCAACTCGCGCCAACCGGCTGATCAGCGACTTTTAACACCAGATCGAGCCTGATAGAGTCTGATCACCGCTGATAGACTACTCTTAGTGCCTGCCCAATCCTGATCACTGTTGATCACACCTGATCGCACGTGGTTCAAGATTGATTGCGCCTGATCATCGCTTGATCGCATTCGTCGACTCATCACAAGTCAACTCAGTCTTGCCACAAAGAATTGTAGTTTGCCATCCCCGCCACCTGGAGAGCGACCCACGCCTAAGCCGTCGGGTACAAAATGTGAGCAGAACACAAGCATTCAAGGACAACTGGAGGACCCCCTTCGTCAGTCGGTAGTCCGGGCGCCGTGGTACCGCCTGATCAAGCCTCAAAAACTTTGATCAGCCGCTCCACCACACAATGCATGTAGTGCAACCACATAATCTGGCTTTCATTGCAACTTAAATGGCGCTAACAGCTCTGTGACGTTATTAAAGAGTAATATAAAACGAAGGAAAATCATCCTTTATCATGTTCGAGAAATAACCGCATTCAAAAAATGGAGGGCTTTCCCAAGAAATTAGGCCAACAGCAGCCTTGAATTCTGAGTGAAAATGTGGTGGAGTGGATCTCAAGATTTGGAAGTTAGTCCTAGAGAATCGAACACCCCCTGACGCAGACTCCTAACTATCGGAAGGGTACTCCATTTTTCATCTTCATCCGAATTAGATCGGACCAATCAGCGTAATCGATTCCGATCCTCATGATCCCGGTCCGCTTCGAGATCGGTATGGATTCGTTGGTTTGTGTTTGCTTCTCTTAAACTTATGTACTCATTGGAATTGGTGTTACAGAAACATCATGATGATAAATGTTCTTGCGGATCGTGTTGGATCAGTACCGAGGAGTTTGCCCTGGTGGAAACTCCCCACAGGGAGATCCGTATTTGCAATAGGAGTAATTTGTCTATAGACCCAGAAAAAAAACGTCGGGGGACTTCTGTTGATCCACAGTGCGCTTTTGCGCGTCTCGATCATGAATAGAGATGCAACAGAAGGGTACCCAGTAATCCCTCCGTTACCAATACCTGGCGCCACGTACCGAACGACGCTTTCGTTAAGGTGAAAAAAAGATTTCAAACACTGATAGTAAAGAATTGAGATCTCCTTCCTTTGTAAACCAACACTTAAGCATCTGACTTTCCTCTGTCACGTGGTAGGTTAGAAACGCTCTACTTAGACACATGATCGATCGTTTCTCTGCAACGTCTTCTGCAGCAATCCATTCCTACACAGATAAGTCTTCAGATCGATGATCAGTTCTTCCTTGTCTTGCGCCTGGACGATTCGTTTGACTCCCTGTCGTTGTATTATTCCCTAAAAAAAATTTTTACTTGGTGTCGATCGGTATCGGTCGATCAGCGATCTTGCAGTCTAGTCTTGACCATCCAGTGTGTCTTTTCTTTGTCCTCGTCAGGTTTTATCAGCTGTTGATCTCCCCAATTCGTCTATTAGTGCCTCTTCAGTGTATGTTGAGCAAATTTGATAAAGTTTGACCGTAGTTTCAGTTGGGTTTGGTCAGCCGCAGATTTGGTTATACTCTCCCAACACTAGACCTTGTTTAAATGCAAGTTAGTATGAACATTGCATACTTAGCCACTTCCGTTTAAGAAAACCAACTACACACCAGATCTAAAATCATGTTCTGAACCAATTTAGAGTGGTTCGGTTGATCCGTTCCGCTGGACTATCAGCTTCGGGAACACCAGTTTTCTTGCAAAACGTCTGATTTGGTTATACTCTCCCCTACACTAGACCTTGTTTGACTGCAGTTTAGTATGAACATTGCATACTTATCTACTTCCGTTTAAGAAAACCAACTACACACCAGATATAAAATCATGTTCTGAACCAATTAGAGTGGTTCGGTTGATCCGTTCCGCTTTTCCATTTGAGGCTGGACTATCAGCTTCGGCGAACACCAGTTTGCTTGCAAAATAAAGAAACAAATGCAAAATTTACCTCCATTGGTGCGACAGACATGTATTCTACAGTTAAATTCATTTTCAAGTCAGCATAAAATATTCAAACATTTTTGCTGCTCGATCTTTCGTATGAGCACCGAAATCGTTAACTTAGTTCGAAAAATGATGACT
This sequence comes from Peronosclerospora sorghi, assembly GCA_026184515.1. Taxonomy (NCBI): domain Eukaryota; phylum Oomycota; class Peronosporomycetes; order Peronosporales; family Peronosporaceae; genus Peronosclerospora; species Peronosclerospora sorghi. The sequence goes on along the minus strand of CM047587.1, from coordinate 41,704,818 downwards.
AAAACAACAATATATCCGTTTTCATGTCTGTCGCGAGGGGTGAATTCTAACTTTAAGGACCCTGCATATCCCTTACTCATACGATCAATTGTGGATTTGTTAACCTGAATCTCAGTTAGACTGCTTTTATTCAACCCCTTGCTTTCAGTATAGGTCACGCTATTCGAACGCAAATATTCCATGTTTTTTATGTCTAACGTGGGGTTCCTAGCCATCGTCAAACGCTAGGTGGCTCTACCGAGGATGAACTAATGTATTGTTTCTTCTTAAACAACAGTTTTCACATCTTTGGCATGTACATACTCGAAAACGCTTCTACCGCGGTTTCCGGTCTGTTTGCATTTATACTAGCTATTTTAACAAGATGCTGGACTTGGAAGTGGACTTGTTGATTGCAGTGTAAATTGGAAAGTGAATTACCAGTCTCGAAGCCCCTTAGAACTTCTCTATTATGACCATCATTCTAAGTTGACGTTCGAACCGAAGTTCTAGAATATGACTAACATTTTAAGTTTACAGTTGATTGAACACAGTATACCACACCATCGGATGTGTGCTCACTGTGAGCAATCTGCGACACTCCTCCTCAACTGTCAGACTTGCGGAGACCACAGGCAAAACACAGCTCGGCGAGTCGTGGGGTTGGGATGGCCTTGGTCAGGAAGTCCGCGAGCTCGTTCTACGATGGTACGTACTCAAGCTTGATATCACCATTCTCGACGTGTTCACGGAAAAAGTGCGCACGTAGATCAATGTGCTTGGCTCGTGGGTGTATCCCTGATTTGTTGCGATGCTGATAGCCGACTGTTTGTCCATCAGGATCGTCGACGCGTGACTTGACTTGAGACCGAGCTCGTTCAACAAGAAGCGCATCCAGACAACTTATTGAGTGGCCAATGCGAGGTCCATGTACTCGGCTTCAGCTGAAGAGATCGCGACCGTATATTGACGCTTGCTCTTGTACACCACTGAACCACCGCCCGAGAAGCACCAACACACCCGAAGTCGATCGACGCGTCGCCGTATCACCGCCTTAGTTCGCATCACAGTAGATGACCATGCCGATGACATTTTTTTTGTCTCTGGTGTACTGAATACCATGACCCTTCGTCCCTTTTAGGTAGCACAAGATGCGCTTCGCTGCACGCCAGTGCATCTCTTGCGGGCTGTCAAGATATTGCGACAAAACTGAGAGGGCGACCGACACGTCTGGTCTTGTGGCATTATCCACGTACCAAAAAGATCCCACAAGATCACGGTATTTGGTCTTGTCGTCGAACACCTCGTTGTCATCTGTGGGCACGAGGTCTTGACCGAGAACCATGGGGTTACGAGTTGCGTGGGCGTCATGGCACCCAGACTTCTGGAGCATCTTGGTAATAAATTGCTCTTGCTTCATAATCAGCTCCGCCTTTTCCATGTCATATTTGACCTCCATTCCGAGAACGAAAGGAGAAACACCAAGTGATTTCAGAGTGAAACGCGCACTCAGTTCGTCCCGCACCTTCTCGGCATCTTCATCTCGCGCGCAGCCAACCAAGAGGTCATCCACGTAGAGCACGAAATACACCGCATATTCATCGTCGCCATCACATTCACGTCGGACGAAGAAGCATGTGTCCGCGCGACACTGAGAAAACCCCATTGTCAAGAACACGTCCCGGATCGCCTTGTACCATACCGCTGCGGCTTGCTTGAGACCGTACAAACTTCGACGAAGATCGCACACCATTCCATCTGCCGATCGAATGACGGAAGGCGAAGACATGAAAACTTGTTCCTCGAGCTCGCCGTTCAGGAACGTGGTCTCTCAATCATACTGTTTAATCTTGAGACCCTTGCTGCAGCACAGCGACAGGAAGACACGAATAGAGTTCATGCTTGCCACTGGTGAGTACGTGTGGAAGTAGTCGACTCCGTGTGTTTGACGAAAGATTGTGCAACCAAACGAGCCTTGTGACGATACACATTTCCGTCTTCGTCGTACTTCCTCGCAAACACCCACTTGGAGACGATCACTTTTGACCCTCGGGGCCGCACCACCAAATTCCATGTGTGGTTTCGAATATGGTAACGCATTTCACTGTGAAAAGCCTGCTTCCATTGCTCTGCCTCATCAGACGCCATCGCTTCAGCGTAGGTTTGTGGTACATCCTTCGCCGCGAGCGCAATCTCGTAGGAGTCCACTCGTGGCCGCTTGTTCTCGCGCTCAACGGTATCATCTTCGTCACCAATCGTCACAGACGAAGTATCGGAGAGTAGGGGAGGCTGAATCGATTCGTCAGAGATGGCGAATGGTTGATCGGCCATCAATGGACGAGGATGATAGGCAATAGTCCGTGGTCTAGACGATCCACCATTAAATACAAGGCGATCGGACGCTGGTACCGGGACTGAGAGAGTAAGCTTCGATAAAGTCTGTTCATGATTGCGTCGTGAATGAAAGCTCGGACCGATTGCAACGTCAGCTCCTGGAACGGTGACACAAGCTGCTGCACCACTCCCCCCTGCAATCGAAACGATCTATCTGGTTGCATTGATGACATCATACATCTCGTTGTCATCTCCTTGGGCGTTGCCGTCGACTTCCATGTCTTCGGGGCCAGTGGCGGGTGGAGATAGTGGCTGTGGTAGAAAAGTTAACAGCTTATGAATGTGGATTTAATCCTTATGATGATGCTAGAAAAATTTTTGATGTACAATTTTATTTAGTAGCTATTCTTTTTATTTTGATAAAACAATACCTGTTTCTTGTAAACTTTTTTCATTCTTAAATTTCTTAATATTTGATTCCAATATATATGGGTAAAATATCTTTAATATTTAAAAATAAATTAGAATTAAATTTTGATTGATTCTTTTTTAATAAGAATTTATAAATATTTCGATAAATTATGTTGAAAAATTATTAAATTGTAATATCCCCCTACGAGCTCAATATATAAGAGTATTAAAACGCTGTTCAAACTCACGTCTCCTTCATCCCAATCGACTGGAGCGGAGCCCGTCGAACCTTCGCCGTGGACGTAAACAACCGCACGATGCGTGTACGGCGGATACTCATTAATAACGACGGAGTGGGTCACCACAACGCGTTTTTCATCCATATCCCAGACACGACACGCCTTCGACGTGTCCGAGTACCCAAGAAACATGCACGGATGCGCACGCGCGTCAAGTTTCGTACTCTTGCTGTCGTCAACGCGGTAGAACCCTTGAGCTCCAAACACCCGCAGGTAGTCCAGTGATGGCCGCGCGCCAGTAAGGATATCGTTGGGACTCTTGTCCGGGAGAGCCGTATTCGGAATACGGCTGAGCACGTGGGCAAAGTTTAGCATGGATTCCGCCCACCAAACACGATCCACGTTCATTGAGTACATACAAGAACGTGCTCCTTCGGCAAGGGTACGATTCATACGTTCCGCTATACCGTTCTGTTGCGGATAGTATGGCGCGCTTGTCTTGTGTACAATCCCCGTCGTGTCACACAGCTGATTGAACCGCTTGCTGTTGTATTCACCCCCGTTATAGAATCGAATGCAACCAACCCGTCCATCGTGCTGAGTCTCCACCATTGCCAGAAATGCCTCTAAACGATCGAACACTTCTGACTTCGCCTTGATAGGATACACATACACCATCCGTGTGTAGTCATCTATGAATGTCACAATGTACTTTGCACCACCCTTAGAGACTGGATTTATGGGTCCAATGACGTCACTTTGCTCCAACTCAAACGGTATTTGAATCTTGACTACGCTTCCAGACGTGTGACTGAACGGACTCGTGGTCATCCTTCCAAGATCGCATCCATTGCAGAGCGCCGGTTCATGAGCTGCTGCATTGCCAAACTTGGGCACGCCGTCACAGGATGACGCCACAATCTTTATCTTTGTGCCCGAAACATGCCCAAGACGAGCATGCCAGAGCGCCACACTTGTATCCACAGATGGATCACCAGCAGCCACATTGGCTTCCTCGCGTGCAGCACGCCCAACGCGCCACTCAAATAACTTGCCTGCCTTCGGCACCGTAGCCACAACCGTTCCGCCGACATGAACAACAGCACGGTGCTGTTTGAACTGAACAACGAATCCGTGTGTAGGCAGGGACGAGACTGAGACTAACTTGCTTCCAAGTTGAGGTATAAACAGAACGTCGGTCAATTTGACCGTGCGCTCACCATCCAACACGAAGCGAACACTTCCACGGCCTTTGGCCTCCAGACGCTGTCCATTGGCAATCGTGACCCAAATTGACTCCGCCAGGTCACTGTACTCTACAAAATCGGCAGAATCGCCAGTCATGTGGCAACTCGCTCCACTATCGAGGAGCAACACTGACGCGCCACCCGACGACCCCATGGTGACGGAAAACATGTACTCATCGCCGACCTTCTCCTTTGTCGTTGGGCACTAACTCTTTCGATGGCCTCGCTGGTTACACGCGTAGCACAGGCCCCTGAACACACCGTTATTCTTAGCTTCGCGTCCGCGAGTCCAACGGCGTTCCCCACCCGTGGACAAACCTTGGGCCTGACGAACGCTGGCCTTGAACGCCATCTCCTTCTTCTCACGCTTCTGGAGTGTATCGTACTCGCGCCGAAGCATCTCTTTCGCGCCAAGCAACGTGATCCCGGTGGTTGCTTCGATCACGCGCACCATCGCGTCAAACTCTTGTGGTAGACTACCCAACAGCACGACCAACTTTTCATCGTGACCGACTTGATCACCCACCGCCGCGAGTTTCAGTCACAGTTCCTCAAAATGAAGGAGGTGCTCCATCAGGTTGACGCCGTCAGGCAACTCGAATTCACTGAGTTGATTACGGAGCTGGATCCGGTTGTGAAGGTTCTTCTTCGCAAAAAATTCACGAAGGATCACCCACGCGTCGTCGAACGCACTCGACGCTTCACGAACCATAGACTGAAATGTCGGGATAAGGAGCTTCACGATGATATCCAGTGCCTTGAGATCAGCGAATCTCCAAGTACTCGACTGCAGCAACGCGGGCTCTGGCTTCTCCAGCACATGATCAACCAACTCCTTCCGAGCAAGTGTCATCCTCGTGGTAAACACCCACAGGAAGTAGCTGTCGTTGGTCAAAATCTCATTGGGGCGGTAAGCGTTTGGGATCATAACCTTTAACAAGATGCTGGACTTGGAAGTGGACTTGTTGATTGCAGTGTAAATTGGAAAGTGAATTACCAGACTCGAAGCCCCTTAGAACTTCTATATTATGACCAACATTCTAAGTTGACGTTCGAACCGAAGTTCTAGAATATGACTAACATTTTAAGTTGACAGTTGATTGACCACACTATACCACACCATCGGATGTGTGATCACTGTGTGAAATCTGCGACACGATGGGGAGTGTTCACTAGCGGTGCGCAGCACTTCAAGGTATCGACGCCAGATTATTAGCCCACGGTAGTGTATATCGAGTGTTATAGAAGGAATATTTAGTACAATAGGTGGTAGGAGCGCCAGGTGCAGGGAGTTCTCACTTCGAGATTGGTAGAGCCACTGAGAAGGCCCCCGGCGGGGGGCCGAAACGAGTCTGGCACGCGTTCAATCAAGAAGTCGTTGCATGTGTTCACTTTCGTTTTCCAACAGCTATCAGTGTAGATTCGTGTCCGAAGTGTAATTAAAAGCGGTCCCACAGCACCGCGCTTGACATGGCTTACACATAGCCCTGAAGTAGTGGAATTCCTTAGTCTGTATGGCGTGCTATAAAGCACGGCCGAAAACTTCTTCAAAGAATAGCACTTATTCTGAAAAAAGAATTCCATTTTTCCACAATTATACCTCATCAGACATCCATACATCCTTTTTCATTAAACAACCAAGAGATATTACGTTATCGCTAGATTTGGTGCTAAATATGCATCTGTGAGCGTAATGCATTTGGTTGTTGTCAAATCCACTTACTTTTCAATCTCCCCTTGCCAACTTTGATAAACTGTAGTGAAAGCCGTAAGGTAAAGTTAGAACACCTTCAACTCCACCGTTTTTAGCCTGTTCGTGCAAAATTTCATTAGACACTGAAGCCGGTGCGTATACGCACGGTGTGGCTAGCGCACAGAGGAAAACTTTTCCTTAAAGCGGCGTCTCCCTCTACTTAGCTGATACGCCCTTATAAAGGGCTAGTAGGAGAGAGCTCTCCTACTCGGGTCCAAGATTCTCGGGTTGGTTTACTTCTTAGTCTTAACGGCTGTGTTCCCTTACTAAGGGTGTAGGTAAAGGGAGGGCTCCCTTTACACTACGGCACTCACTACACGCGCGACCGGTCGAGGTCGCGCGTCTGTACGATTGAGTGAAATGTAAACTGAATCTATATTTAATATGTAATTAGTCTAAATTAATTTAAACTAATGTAAACTATATGTAATACTAAGTAGAACATACCAAATTCGTACCTAGCTAAAATGTAGTGTACACACCTGTGTACCGACACGCTGACCCGCCACCACCCAAGGGCCCCTGCCCTGATTGGTTAAAATAACCAATGGTTGAAAACCTTTCAAACCGGTCAATACTGACCTCAACCGTAGTGTACTCATGTACACCGACACTAAATGTAACTCGAATGTAACCCCGTTACATCCTCCCCCATCACGACTATTGTTTACGCAATAAACAAAATTTTGTTGGAGAACTCCAACGCCAGTTCCTCCGGCTATCTATGTACACTTTCAGTGGTGCTATGGAGTCTTCTCTAGAGGAGGTAGACTACTCAGAGAGCTCGGAGGTGGATGCCCTTGGGGATACCTCCCCAACTGTTGACCGCTCCGACAGCGCCGAACGGCGGTGTCGGCAGCCTAATCCGTTCCCCACACGTGGGGAAAATGCACTAACTAGTGCGCCACCCCTGCCCATATCGGATGATACATCCGGATCGCCAAAGGCGATCGTCACCAATGAGCTGGATGCAGCTCAGGAAACCCAACTTGCCGCACAGGCACTAAGGGCTGCGCTACGCGTCCCCAAACGCCCGTCGCGAGCGGCTTATAATTTCGAAGGTCCTAGTGACCTTCCAAGGTGGTCCAGGCGTGTGGTAAGGACTGGTTTAGCGTCCTATACCCCTGGCCCCGAGGCTGAACAGCCGTATCAACGCGAACGCCGTGAGAAACTCCGGCAACAACTGCTTACACAAAAGCAGTTCACTAGCGTCTCATACCGAGAGCGCTTAGACAGGAAGGCACAGGGTGTCCCTGTTAAGAACCTCCGCGAGGTTTCTTTCGTTATTTCTCCGGGAGAAAGTGCCGATGATGCAGAGAATAAGTTCCGCGCTTGGGCGGAAGGGGAGAAGCTTCTCCCCAGCTTCAATGGGCTGCACGACAGCTATTCCCGTCGAAAGATTTGGGTGGAGAGGGCGTTGCGCCTGGCATTCGCCAGAGCCAAAGCGATGGAGCTATTACGTGCTCCATATCGCACGCGCTACGCCAGCGTCCCTGTCTCCACCATGGTGCAAGAGGACAGTGTGAGCGCCACATCTACCTCCGGCGAACACCCACTTACTGGGAGTGAAGAGGCTTCTCATGCCCCTCTGGTCGTTGACCTACAGCGGGATTCTCCCGCTCGAAAGCGTCAACGACGTCGCGGCAATCCTGCTGTAGGGGAGTCTCGAGCTCCCACGAACTCTGTGAGTGTGGATAACCTTTCCACTTCACCAGATACTGGGTTTGACCCCGATGATGGCGTCGCACCATCAGCCGCTCCACATGAAAGTGTGGAGTACCCTCCGCATCAAGCATTGGAGGAGGAGGTCGCGCAATTGCGACCTGAGTTTCGCGAGCGCTGTGATCGACACAGCCATCGCATCCAAGACGTCCAGGAGAGACTCCGCGATGAGGGGAGTGCGATGGGGACCGCATCGATAGGCGGCTTGACTCTCTCAAGTCGACCGTTGCGGAGATTCGTGGCTGCATTTTGACCCTGTCGGAGTTACTCCGCCCTGCCGCGTCTTACGGCTCTTACGGCTATCCGCCTTTTCAACCCCCTCAAAAAGGGGAGCCGCCTCCGTGTTCTGGTATGGCTTAAGCATACCCACATAGAAAGTTGGATGCGTAATCATCGCCTTCGGAATATCCAAGGTATACGCCAGGCCCTTTCGGACTAGCACCTTGAAAGGCCCCACAAACCTGGGGCGCACTTTGTTTCTTAACACATAAGAAACTGCATGTGTAGGAAGTTTTTTTTGCGTTTAATAAACACTTTCTCCTACTTTATACGCCTTTCTGTTACGCCGACACTTGCGGTCGGCCTGTTCCTTTTGCTTGTCTTGGCTTTCCGCCATGCTGTCGCAAACGTGTCGTAAGACACTAAGGCGCGTCGATAAAAACTTATCGATATGCTTTCGCACAGATACAGGGCTGACATCGAGGAATCCTCCCCATCAAGCCATGGGCCACACACACATGGCGTCAGCGGAACCCTCAGAATTCAATAATACGTTCACGTAAAACGGGGTAAACCCCGTATATGCATGAACCGAATTGTTTATGGCAAATTCGGCCATAGGAAGCATCTCACTCCAACTCTTTGGAGAATCCGGATATAAACTCCGGATAATGTCCTCTACGACGCGATTAACGCGTTCCGTTTGACCGTCCGTCTGCGGGTGATCCTCAGTGGACATGAGGAGCTTGGTGCCCAGCACCTTAAACCGCGCCCCCTAAAACTGTCCCTTAAAACGGGGATCCCGATCCGATACAAGGGAATCGGGTAGACCATACTGTCGAAAGACAATGTCTAGGAACACTTTCGCTGTTCCTTGTCCATCAATGGACTCTGGCACCGCCGCCAGATGAGCCATCTTGCTCAAACGGTCTACAAAGAACAAAATGCCGGTGTTGCCGGCCTTATCTTTTGGAAAACCAAAGATAAAAGCCATACTAAGGGATTTCCAATATTCCGTTGGAACGGGTAAGATCACCAAAGGCGCAGCTGAATCTGCAGAGTGTTTGACCCTCTGAAACGTCTCACAGGTGCGAATATACGCACCGACCAACTTATACATCTTGGGCCACCAATACAAAGCGCTTAAAGAGCTATAGGTCTTATCCCGACTTAAATGAACCCCGGTAGGGGCGTCATGTGCCTCAAAGAGGACCCTATACTTCAATTCCCCATCATGAGGAACAACCACCCGCGGAGTGTCCTCCGCGCTCGTGCTATAATATAGCAAACCGTCACAGTAACTGTAACGGTGTAACCGAGCTCTAGCTCGACTTGACAGGGTAGGCTCAGACAAGCCAAGTCCCTTGTCACCTAACGCGCTGATAAGCGCCGTACATTGTGGGTATTTCCTATACGACTGGCGTATGAGATCCACAGACGAGGTGATGAATGTCGCGTGAGCGAGCTCGTAATCGGGACGACGCGACAACGCGTCTACAAGCACGTTCTGCTTGCCAGGTTTATTTTTAACCTCAAAGTTATACTCCGCAAAGAAGGAGAGCCAACGGGCCATCCGCTGGGAGAGACGAGGCGACTTCGTCGCTGTCCGTAAGGACGCGTGGTCAGTATAAACCACGAACGGCTTTGAGCCGAGTAGGTGAACCCTAAATTTGACAAGAGCATACTTCATTGCAAGTAGCTCTTTGTCATGAACGGGATACTTCCGTTCCTCAGATTTAACTGCCTCGACTCAAACGCAATTACGCGTTCCCTTCCTGCATTGTCTGCTTGTAACAAATCACATCCGATTGCGAAATCGGAGGCGTCGCAGAAGACACTAATTGGTTTCCCAGAATATGGGAGAGCAAGAACGGGAGCTTTCAACAAGCTCCCCTTTACCGCTTCAAAAGCGTTTTGGTGTTTGGTTTCCCAACACCAATCAACATCCTTCTTAAGAAGGTCGGTCAATGGCCTTGCCATTTCAGCGTAGTTCTCGCTGTACTTGTGGAGATAATTGGCTAATCCAAGCCATTTCCGTAAATCTCTAAGATTTACAGGCGAAGGCCACTCCACAATGGCTTTCACCTTCGCGGGATCCGCCCGCACTCCATCCTTACCGATGAAGCATCCGAGGAAAGGAATTTCCTCAGCACCAAATATACATTTGGATGCGTTCGCATATAGCTTATGCTCTCGCATACATTCGAGCACAGCTCGAAGGTGTATAAGGTGCGTCTGAACATCAGACGAGTCGCCTTCCGCGCGACTATGAACGAATATATCGTCGAAGTACGTCTGAGCGTACTTCCTACGAGGGCGGAAGAGTTGAGTCACCAAGCGATTGAAAGTCGCTGGTGCATTTGAAAGCCCTTGTGGCATAACAAGCCACTCCCACAGCATGCCGCTAGGCGTGCTGACCGCTGTAAGCGGAATATCGGACGCTCGCATGAGCACCTGATAATACCCGTCCACCAGATCTATGGCACTGTATACAGTACAGCCCGCCATATTGTTCTGGAGGACATCCTTCCGAGGAATCGGAGTCTGCATGGGTACAGTAGCTGCATTCAGCTTGTTGTACGCATGCACAATGCACCACTTTCCGTTCGGTTTACGAAAACAAAAAGTGGGAGATGAGTGGGAGACTTGCTCTCCCGTACCACTCTGCCTCTTCTTTCCCCTTGAAGAATGCGTCGATGACGTCACATTGCTCCTTGGGGAGAGGCCACTGACTAGTGACGCAGTATTTGGTTCCAGGAACCAAATCAATTTGATGTCGTACTCCCCGATCCGGTGGTAACCCCATCGGCGGGTTGTCACTAATGACATCTCCAAATTCCTTCAGTAAGGAATGGTAAGGGTCCTCAGGATCCGCGAGGATCTTGAGACCGCTACGGGCATTTAATGCCTGTTTGGTTTTCACCAAAACTGACTCGTCCATCGTGGATGAGGAGTTCAACTCCTCTTCCGAACGCAACACAACGACCTCGTCGAGTTCACCTGCTTTCACAGCAGTCTCAAACTCGTTGAAGGACATCTCCTCCAACGACAACAGTTCTCCTACCCCAGGCAACCGTTCCAGGCTTACGCCTTCCGTGACAAAACCTGTCACGCTATTCAGCATCCGATAGGACTGCTGACTACTGGCCTCGGGACTTGTCCCGGGACCCAGATGGGGGGGAGTCAACTTCCCCATCTATTGGAAGCGCATCGCGCCTATCGACAGGGGTATTTACTTCTACCACCGGTGCCTCGCCAGTCTCACCTAATACGGCGTGGTCAGAATCAATTCCGACGTGCGGAAGAGACGAACTACGGGTCTCTCCACTTGGAAGCGCCTCGCGCTTAACCACAGGGGTCTCTACCCCTACCACTGGAGTCGCAACTTTCTCGCCTAACATGGCGTGGTCCGGAAACCCGACCTGCAGAAGAAAAAAACCTCGTGTCTTTTCTCTAGGAAGCGCCTCGCGGTTATCCTTAGAGGAATACACCTCTACCACTGGCGACTCACCAGTATCGCCTATACCGGCGTGGGGATTAACCGCCGAATCCCCCTCGTCAAGGAACACTTCCTTGACCTCATTGGGACTGATTATTTCAGAAATCCCAATCTCTGGCATCTCATGCCAGAATCGCTTTTGCGATAGAGCAAAGGTGGGTTCATGACTCGCTAATGCTTCACCCGATCGCGGGTGCGTTGAGCCAATGGACTTAGACTTCCAGTCTATCCATGGCTCGTGGAGTTCCAGCCACTTCATGCCCATAATGAGGTCATACCTCGAGTCCAACTCCAGTACTAGGCAACGTTCTAAGCTATCGAAGTCTGCTAACTTCAGCTTAAGGTCAATTCAGACCTTGGGTACAGAAACCTGTACGCCCATCGCTAGACGGACCGTGACAACGTCACGAGAACGTGCCTCTAAGGCCTCGGCATACAGCCCACTCTTCTCTACAGAAGCCCGTCTGACATAATTGTCAGACGCTCCAGAGTCCATCAAGACTCTCCAAGGCTTATCAAAGCCTTTCACGTCCGCAAGGACTACCAGCAAACCTGGATGGTACACCAACTCGGTGCTAGAAAGCACCGTTTCCCTCGGGGCTTTGTGCTGTCGTCCCCTAACCTGGGGATTAACAGCACTGAGGGTCCCCCAGTAGGGCACCCCGCACCTACTGGGAGCCGTCGTTTCCCGACGGCTTGGGCCAGGGCTTCTTCCCAACCCTTGGACATTTTAAGCGAGTATCTCGCTGGGGGTTACGCGGACATTTGTTCCGCAGATGATCCGTGCTCCCACACTGGAAGCATCTCAGCGGTCCATGCCGCTGCAACATTGCAAGGAGCTCTGCTCCGAAGCCCTGCGGAAAGGAGTCAGAGTGACTCTTAGCGGGAGGTTTCTCCTCCGCTTCGACCTGACTCAGGTCCATGGGTTCAGGACCCACCTTAGAGGAACTAAAGTCCTCTCGGCGTTGAACTCCATCTTGAACGCCTCCCCCAGGGATTGAGGTCGGCATCGGAAGAGCTCCGAACGTTCTGGACCTTCTCTCAGGCCTCCCATGAAGACGGGGATGGACACATCGTCCGAATACGCTTTCGCGTAAATCCCTGCCAACAGGGTATTAAGTTCTTGGATATATGTTTCCAAGTCCCTAGTGCCCTGACGGCACCTCAGAAACGCCAGCTGATTCTGGAAAACCAGATCAGGCGTTGCGTACATGTCCATAAGCTTCTGCTTAAGGACCTCCCAGGTAGGGAACACGTTCGTGACCGAGTCCGAACACGTAAACGCCCATGCACGGGCTTTACTCGTAAGATGGGTCAGCGCAAGTCCCACTTGCAAGTGATCAGTGATCACATTTTGCTGTGGCGAAGGCCGTTTCGACCTCTCGTAACCACACATAAAGGTTATCACCTTTTTCCCCAGAGAATTACTTTATCTTAAAGGACAATGGAGGAAGCACCCCCGTGGAACGATCTCTACCTAAACTCGCTTCATGAGCGATGAGGGCATTTACCCTTGCCTTTACGGCCTCAGGGCCCTGCTCCATTAGGAGCTGCATACCCTCGTCACCCAGTAAGGGTAATAGCCTTTTAAAGGCTTCCTGCTGGAAGAGGGTCAAACTATCCCAATCGTCCTGATTTATCCTTGCAGAGGATGCCTTAGTCTACCAACACAGGTGTTGGATTGACTACAAGTGCTACCATATGTTGCCGGTGCGTATACGCACGGTCCGGCTAGCTCACAGAGGAAGACTTTTCTTTAAAGCGGCGTCTGCCGCTACTTAGCCGATACGCCCTTATAAAGGGCTTAGTAGGAGAGAGCTCTCCTACTCGGGTCCAAGATTCTCGGGTTGGTTTACTTCTTAGACTTAACGGCTATGTTCCCTTACTAAGGGTGTAGGTAAAGGGAGGGATCCCTTTACACTACACGGCACTCACTACACGCGCGACCGGTCGAGGTCGCGCGTCTGTACGATTGAGTGAAATGTAAACTGAATCTATATTTAATATGTAATTAGTCTAAATTAATTTAAACTAATGTAAACTATATGTAATACTAAGTAGAACATACCAAATTCGTACCTAGCTAAAATGTAGTGTACACACCTGTGTACCGACACGCTGACGCGCCACCACCCAAGGGCCCCTGCCCTGATTGGTTAAAATAACCAATGGTTGAAAACCTTTCAAACCGGTCAATACTGACCTCAACCGTAGTGTACTCATGTACACCGACACTAAATGTAACTCGAATGTAACCCCGTTACAGATACCAAATGACGACTTGCTGATGGATAGTGCAAAATATACTATATTCAGCGAAAATGATATTAAAGGGAATTACAGACAGATACAGGATACTAGAGGAGATAGTTCTCACAGGGTGGAGCTCCCTGACCCTTAGGAAAGTGGGCTTACTTCGAGAATACAGACATGAACTACTATGAGAAAATTATTCGAGGCGTGGCGAAAAGATCCACTAGCAGACAACAGCGGCGATGGTAACAATATATTAATTCTAGATGTCAATGTGATGACGGGGAGGTACCCTAAAAGGCAACGGTTTAAAGACTTCTGTGCATTCATGGGAACATGCTCGGTTTATCGAGCTGCGAAGGCTTAACTTAACACAGTATTTCGACGCTAGAACAGGCGGGGGAGGATGCCCAGTCAAACTAAGCTACCTGACTAGCGAGAAGGGGTTGCTTAAAAATAACGTTGGGTATCAAGGATACATTGTTTTTCGAGACGACTTATACATAAATTAATCGAGAAGGAGGCGAGTACTGGTCACGGATGTGATCTGGTTACAGTGGCACTGTGAGACTAGAATAGCGCCATCGGCTGGTAATTAGACTAAGGTGGAAAATACATCAGCGAAGTGAAAAAATGGAAATCTCAGAACTAAATGGAGTACTAATCAAATATAATGAGCGGCATGTAGCATCGGTATTTTGGTCGCGCGGATTTTCATTAGACGTTAGTCCTAGAATCCGAACCACCACAGGTCCTGACTCCCAACTATTGAAGCTCTCATTTACATCCGAGCCCAAATCGGACCGATTGGCGTGGTCGATCCGATCTTCATAGTCTTGATCGAGATTGAGATCTGGTAGGACTTGACTATCCAAATTATCCTATGTCTTACCTTGTGTTGTAACATGTTAACTGATATACTAGATAACTGTTCAGAGGTTAGTCATTATCTGTTATGAAAGGATCGAGAATCTTCTAGAAGAAATGCGTACTGACATCCAAGAAGCCCTAAACCTTCCAGCTGTTTTCTCTACATCAGGATTGGAAGCTGAAGAACACGTGGACCAATAAGAATGCAAGTTTTAGATACGTAGCAATTTACGTAGTGCATAATCAGTGGATAGGTAAAACACAAATACGATCACTTTCGATTCTACCACCTACCTTACATTTGGTAGCACTCCAGTTTCGAAGACCGGGGGAAACACCGAAGTCCCCACTAGAAGCCCTCGCAGTCCCGTCCATTGCCCCGCCACCGCCGCCGCCAATCCCGCAAGACTCTAGACCCAAGGCCTTGCTTTCTCTTCGGATCACGCGCCTCGCCACTTTTACCATGATACTTGTGGATAGTACCTTTTGGGAAAGAGCGTAGAAGTGAAAGGTTGAGTCCAATTGAACGCCTAGTTTTTTTGGTGGAACGAATTGGATGGGAAAAGGTTGAAGCCCCGAAGAACGTATTCAGAAATTGAGACAAGAAGAGGAGGATGGTTCAAACCAAGAAGAACGCTCCAGTCAAGATCCAATTGACGAAGCTCAGTGTACCGCATATTCCAAGAAATTTCTGCTTGAACTCCGGTAAAATTTAAAAGGAATTGGTCTACGCAATCTCCAGAGTCAAACGCATTACATTACTGAGAAGCTTAAGAGCAGAGTTATTGAAGAATTTCCTGACGATCCAGACGTCTAAGTATTTGCTGTCTCCATTATCAAGGAAGCCCAAACAAAGACAGAAGAAGATTATCAACTCATCGACAACAAGATTCAAGAAGAATTAGATTACCTGCACCGAATCCGTATCGAAGAAAGAGCTGTTACAAACGGATACGGAAGTTCATTCAATTAAAATGAAATCAAGTGTTAAGTAAAAATGACTGAAGAAATAAATCCCTGGCAATCCATTCAAGCGATGATGGAAGGAAACCGAGCTTTTATGCAACAACTATTTGAAGCAATGCAACAACATCAAGACAAGAGCCAAGCCCATCTTCAACGACAATAGCAACAATTTCTGATGAAACAACAAGAGATTTTGGCTCATAAATTAGAACAAATGAAAGAACCAAATCACAGCGATCTGAAAGTCAAATGAGTACAAATGCCGCGTTATCATGGACATCTGGATAAGAGTTTGGATATTTTTTCTTCAACGTCAAGAAGTATTATCAATCCCAGAACATTGATATGTACGATCCCAGTTATTTCAACTATGCGATGTCACTTATCACCGTCAACTTGAGAATATCTGCAGCAGCATGGCTTTAAGACTTTGAGCAACAAGGCAAAGAAGTGAATTCTATCGAAGAACTCGAAGCAGTCATGACCAGAGAGTTCGTGCCGGTGGATCTGCAAGAATCTGGATGCATTGAAGCAGATGCATTGAAGGAACCTGGAAGAGTATATCATGAATTTTCGCAAGCTTATGAGTGATATAAAAGAGATGAGTGACCTGGATCGATTCATGTGTTTTACAAGAGGATTGTTTTTGCGAACGAAGCAAGAAGTCTTATACCGAAGATGTCGGACGACGACAGAAGCAATGACCGTCGCGCTAGAATTTGAGATATCGCACTCGTTAGTGCATGGGTATCGAAACAACAATAATCAGAGATCAAGACGAGAATGTGATCAGTAAGAGAGAAGATAGTACGAGCAACGTACGAGAAGTCATTCGGAGCGCTCGACGACCAGAGTGCATAATTCAGGAGTAGACCGTGATGGAGATGAAATCATGGATGTTGGAAACACGAACTTATCCAAAGAAGAGAGAGCGAGAAAGAAGTTGTGCTTTTACTGCAAGAAACTTGGACATCGACTAGCAGAATTTCTATCAAGAAAGCACAACAATCAGCAGAACAAGAAGCCCGTATAAGTGAGTAACACGGCAATGAAGTCAGAGAGAGAAGACGAAGAGGAAGACATGATATACACTATAGTCATCGATCACGTCACTGCTGAGGACAAGTCCAACGAATTTATCCGAAATAAGGCAAGTCTAGGAGACGCAAGAGTCAAGATTCTCATTGATAGTGGTGCCGACCATAACATCATCCGACCAAGACTGGGTACGCATGTATTTCAGAAGAAGAAGATCAAAGCAGTACGATTCGATGGATCGACGACAACCAAGAAAATGACCAACGTGTTCAAGGAAGGCATCATGATGGAAGGTCAAGTGTTTAAAGACATCACGTTGACGGAGTGAGAATTGCATCATCAGCAAGACATTATTCTCGTCAAACCATGGTTAGTTCAATTCAATCCCAAGATCGACTGCAGAACGCATGACATACAACTAGAAACATCAAGCCTCTTGACAGCGAATATTTTTAAAGGAAACTGAAAGAAGGGTATTACGCAGAGATCTACAGTTTAAACATTAAGAAACAAGACTCTATTTCTTTGCATCCATACGTAGAAGCTTTTATCACTTCGTTCAAGGATGTCTTTCCGAAACAACTTCCAGACAGTCTGCATCCGAAGCGAGTCATTGAGCATGCAATACAGCTAAAGCCTGACGCACAACCATCCACAAGAACACTGTTCCGTCTGTCCAAAGTAGAGCAAGAAGCACTGAACAAGTTCGTGGAAGACCTAGTGAAGAGAGATTGGATTGAAGTGTCCAATTCTCCGTGGGTTTCAAACATCTTTGGCGTGCCAAAGAAAGATCCAACAACTGGAAAGTTTCCAACAAGACTCTAGTGGATCCGTTCATCAGATCCGACCATGCCTATCCGGTGGCTTATTGACTACAGGCATGCGAATAGTCAAACAAAGGTTCCGAAAATTCCGCTTCGTCACATCGAAGAGCTGTTTGACAAGATGCAAGGAGGAACTGTGTTCAATGTGATTGATCTAGCTTTAGGATACCATCAGATGCGGATGGATGAAGATAGCAAACAGTACACTGCCTTCAGAAAAAATGACGAGATCTACCAGTGGAAAGTAGCACCGATGGGATTAGCCGGAATGTCTGACACCTGAACAAGACTAATGTGAACACTTTTGGCTAAGTTGCAGTTTGTTGTTGTCTATCTCGACGACATCTGCGTATTTTCCAAGTGTCTTGAAGACCACAGAGAGAATCTGAGAGAAGTGTTCCCCATGTTGCGAAAGAATTATGCTCTATGCACGAAGCGAGAAGTGCGCATTCGCTAAAGACTCTGTTGAATTCTTCGGACATATCATATCAGCAGAAGTACTTCGTGTCGATCCGAGGAAAGTCGAAGCAATCACCTCCTGGAACCCTCCTAAAAACATCAAAGACCTGTAGAGATTCATTCGACTAGCCGGTTACTATCGTCGCTTCATTAAAGACTTTGCTGAACTGATGCTGATTTTGATCACTCTACTGAAGAAAGATACAACCTGGTGTTGGAGTGATAATCATCGAAAGTCATTCAATGCGCTTAAGATAGTCTTACAACAAGCCCCATTCCTGAAGCTTCCAGACTTTGACAAACCATTCATTGTCATCACAGACGCATCGCATCATTGTGTTGGTGGAGTATTAGCTCAGCTTCATGAAAATAACTATTTACTTTCGCTTATTTTTTGCAGAAACTCGGCGTGCATGAACCGAACTGGCCAATACAAGAGAAGGAGCTCTATGCAATAAAAAAATCTCTACAAAGATGGAGACATTATCTTCATGGATCCAAGCTCACGAAATTCACAGAGAATAGTGCCTGCAAATGGTTTCTATCTCATAAACAAGTATCTGGACGCCTGGCACGATGGTTATATTTCTTTGGACAGTTCCAGTTTGAGCTTAAACACATATCTGGATATCAGAAAATTGTCGCCGACGCGTTATCCCGCCAATCATTTCCCGAGTTGAAGAGCATTCCGATCCGTGATCAGCAGACTTTTCTGGGGGAGAAGATGGAAGCATGTGCAAGTCACGTCCAACTTGGAACAAGGCAAGCACAAATGCGAAGAGAAAAAAATGACTACAAACAATGTCATCAGTTTCGAAGACTCGGAAGCAGCAATAACAGTCCATATGGATGACAAGACAAACAAGAAACTACAGCACAAGAAACTACAGAAAGCAAACGAGAAAGATCCGACATTCAGAGAAGTGTTTAACGGAAAAGATAACAATCCAAGATAAGTGAGTCTGCAAGGACTCATCTATCGAGCTAGCCAGAACAAAACAAAACGCTTGTGTATCCTTGATGATAAACAGCTGAAAGTCAAGATCCTGCACAACTGTTATGATCTGCAAGCGCTGCACATCCAGGAACAATGAGAACGTACCTTCTAGTGTCACAATGGTATTACTGGAAGAACCTACAAGAACAAGTGACAGAATATGTGAAGATCTGTGAAGCCTGCACAAGATACAAGTCGAGTACTTCCACAAAGAAAGGACTGATGTAACCAATTCCAGTTCTATCCAAGTAGAGGGAAGTCATATCGATGGACTTCATCACCAACTTACCAGTTTCCGACGGCTACGATGCGATAATGAATGTTGTCGGCAAACTCTCGAAACGACCTGCTTACGTCCTAACTCATACAAACTACACTGCAACCGATACAGCAAGAATCGTTTTTGACAATATTGTGCGATCCTATGGATTGCCAAGAACCATCATCAGCGATCGAGATCCAAAGTTTACTGCAAGCTTTTGCCAAGAACTTCAAGAGAATGGAAGTGAAACTGGCAATGACAACTGCGCACAGAGCACAAGCGGATGGTCAAACAGAACGACAGAACAGAACACTCGAAGATTCTCTGAGATGTTTGGTGTCATATCATGGCTTAGACTGGAATAAGTATCTGCCTTTAGTGGAGTATGCTCATACGACTTTGACAAGCGAGTCAACTCAGTTTTCGCCTTTTGAAATCGACACTGGCAGAAAGCCAAGGAATTCAGTATATGATGTGCAACATAATGCTTCAAGCACAACCAATGAAGATGTGAATTCCATGCTAACCACACGCGAAAAGATCATTGAACTAGCTCGAGGAAACCTCAAGAAAGCGCAAGAAAGACAAAAAAAAAAGTATTACGACAAAAAGAGAGCCAATATGAAATTCAAAGAAGGAGATCTAGGTTTACTTCAACGGAGAATATAAACATAAGACATCAGACTACTCAACAGACGACGAGTACCAGCAAGAAGTTCATTCCAAAGTGGATCGGACCGTACAAGATCATCAAGAAAAGAGCGATAATGTTGTTCAGCTTGAGTTACCGCCACACATGAAGCTTCATTCGACCATTAACATTGACAAGCTAAAGCCTTACTCTGGAAATCCTGACAAGTTCAGAACACGAGAGATTACGAAATCAACGCCTATTATCTTTGACGAAGAAGGTGAAAGACTTTATATTATTGAGCGACTCGTGAAGAAAAGAGTTTGACACGGACATGCCAAATACCTGGTGAAATGACACGGATATTCAGAAGAAGAGAATACTTGGGAACCTAAACGAAGTATCATGCATGTTGCTCATTGGGATAGACTACTCAACGAATTTCAAGCTGACACAAAAAATCAAGCCCGGGGGATGTAACATGTTAACTGCTATACTATATAACTGTTCATAGTTTAGCCATTATCTGTTATGGACGGATCGAGAATCTTCTAGAAGATATGCGTACCGACATCCAAGAAGCCCTAAACCTTCCAGCTGTTTTCTCTACAACAGGATTGGAAGCTGAAGAACTCGTGGACCAATGAGAATGCATGTTTTAGATACGTAGCAATTTATGTAGTGCATAATCAGTGGATAGGTAAAACACAAATACGATCACTTTCCAATCTGCCACCTACCTTACATGTGTACTCATTCGATCCGGTGGTTACACTCACGAGGTAGACCCTGATAACAACGATCTTACAGATCAGGTAGAATTTGTACTTGATAGGGGTGAAGAGTTTGACCCGGCGGGAACTCCTTATGGGAGGAGGTGTTAGGGTTGTACAACCAAAAAATGACTTCGACGGCGTGTTCGCCCGGGTCAATCCAACCTTTAGAGACATTTTGATAACCACGAAAGTGTACTTGACTTGTAGACACGGTTTTCAAAAGAAAAACCAATTGTTATCGCTACAGACCATTTCAATTCAGTGCGTATTATAAATACCGTTGGTTCGTACCGAGTACTAATAAACCCAAATAAATACGGTCGTGGGACTTTCGGCGATAGAAACTGCTCCTGTTTATGCCTCATCCTGGTAGAGGTTGAAAGTGAAGGGACTCTCTTAACTCTATCGGTATACGTACCACTGAGATAAAATACCATACAACACTGATATCAAACAATGAGGATCTCCTTCGCACCAAATCACGTAATATACCTAGAACACATATCTTAATCTCCTGTCAAAGCAATCGATCGAAACCACCATCCGATAACAACTCGATCGATCTTGGCTCAACTACGGATCCTGCAGGCGATCCAACCGGTCCTATCGATAGTCAGCTCCACAACCATGTCAGCGATGACCTCATCCAATCCGCCTCTCAGTTTTTAGATTGTGGATCAAGGCTAGATCAGTCATCAACGCTTGGTCGATCTTCACACCCTATCGATCACACCGGATTGATCTTGTCAATTTAAATCTAATCTAGCCACCAGATCAGCGTTCGGTTCGATCCCGTCATCGGACCTTCGTTATATCAGCCTTGAATATCCGCGTATCGTCAGTCCGGAGGCAGATCGAACCTCAACCGCTTTGAATATCCACTAAATTGATGTCAGACCGTATTGGTCGTGTGCATTAGCCACTCAACCCACACTCAACTAAGATCACCACTTTACTGAATCCAGATCGTATCGCATTCCCTCACTTCCCTGATCTTGTTCACGGTCCTTAGTTTTTATACCCGTAACTTTAACTCGCTTTTGCGGGATATTGCCGATCGAACAGCATGATCGACGGTGTATTTTCGCTAAAATGCTTTTCTACTACCCCATTTTCGGTCAATCGGTTCCCAGATGTGGACTACATAATCTAGTCATTTTCACTTTTCTTCGCTTCACCACAGTATCACGCTTCTGTGGATAATTCGGAAAATAAGTCATATATGCACCGCACAAGTGGTGTTGTGCCAGTAGATTGGAGTCACTGTATGCTACAAATAGCGATTGTAGTACATTGTATCGGAAAATGGTTCGGGTCAACATCGAATGGATGATTCGCTTCCGATATCTGTAAGATGCAAAGAAAGCGACCTGTCGACCAGTGAGGAAGACAATGAAATCAAGATAACCCAAACATTGCCAACTACAACGTCGATTTAGGATGGTTGAAGAAACTAACAATACTTTTTTTCGTGAAATAAACACTCGCGATATGACGTTTATTTCACACGATATACACAATTTCAAATGAACAGCTCTGGAGCTGCTCATATCCGAAATAAACGTTTATTTCGGGTCACTCAGATCGGCAGAGATGCATATCAAATTTTATCTAAACCTGATATTTGATTGATATAATCATTTTTTTCGTTTGGGCTAAACTTTAAGTTTGACCCCCCTAATTATTATAATTAAATCGACAACTTGTTACTGCTATACATTCAGCTCCCTCTATAACAGCCCTGTTTGTCTGGCCAGAACTTGCCTGTTATAGAGGGAGGCTGTTTTACACATAAAACAGCCCGAGTGATGATATTACAATTTGGCTGTTATAGGCAACATTGGCTTTAGTATTTCCAGGGTCAAACATAGAATAATATACTGTACAGTACATATTGGAAGATTTTTGTAGAGCATAACTATGGTAATTGGCTCTCAACTAATCCATAGCCCGTCCCTTGCCCTTGTCGCGCCGGAAGAAATTCATGATTGTTGTATGCTTGCTAGACGCTGCCCTTGCTGCGCTGGAAAACCTCTTGTACTGTCGTAAGATGCAATCCAGATCCTCTGCGAGAGGACAACCGATGGCCTTGCCTTGGAGGCTGCCGAGTATGACCGTGGAAGCTTCTTCAAGTTGCGCCCAGGTAACCTCCATGCCTTCCACAGGAGTGTCCTCCTCATCCTCCGCTTCAACAGCCTCCATCGCTTCAGTGGTTGACTCAGCGAGCACTTCAGAGACAATCTCCTCATCGGTGAGTGTTTCAACCACAGGAAGTGATCCATCAACATACAAGTAAGCAGCTGCATCCATGACTTGGTGGGTGTCATCCTGAGGGATGCGGGCAAGCAGAGCTGCCACCTCTTGAACATGCTCTTGGATTGGCGGCACATCATCCTCGTTGATGGTGGAGCTGCGGCCAACTTGGTTGTCTCTAATGGGAAGAATGACGGTCTTCTGCCAGCAATGGGCAATAGTCGAAGGTAAGACGTCGTTCCAGGCCTCAACAAGGGTGTCAATGGCCTGACTAATGCTGAACTTGTTGCCAGCAGAAAGTGGATGGTTGCCGTTCTGCTCGTACTCGTCGAGAAGGTACTTGATGTAACGAGTTTTGTACTTGACCTTGAAATTAGCAATCACACCCGCGTCGGCGGGCTGCAGGTGAAATGTAGTGTTTGGAGGAAGGAAATGAACCTGAAACAGAAACGGTCAATCGCTGACTAGTTTAAGATATGAAGAGTGGATTCTGTAAGAGAGTGCACATTAATGTACCTTTACATGCGTCAAACGATCCTCATATTCCTCAACATCATGAGGAGATGCGTTGTCCACAAGAATCAGGATTTTTCGATCTTCTCCTTTGTACTTCGCGTTCAGTTTCAGCATGTAATTCTTGAAGATATTACCGCGCATCCAGGCTTTCTTGTTGTGATGGTAGTCGACGTGCGGGAGAGAGCCCATGTCGGTGTTGCCGTAACAACGGGGGTTTGCGGCCGTTCCGATCACAAGAGGCGTGAGCTTCTCAGTCCCTGCAAATGTGGGATATGTATCCGTCAGCTGTTAGGGAACAAGCAACCAAACTTAATCGCCATTTCTAAACATGACATACCCAAAGCATTACACGTAAGCAGAATGGTGATTCTGGTCTTGTCTTTCTTACGCCCCTTCTATGCATACTGGCTCAGAGTCTTGTTGGGCGACATGCGAAAGAAGAGCCCAGTCTCGTCACAGTAGAAAATGTCGCAAAGGGCGTAATCCTTGGTGATTTCTTAAAGGGCTAGGCGGAACCCATCAAGATCTTGAATTGGAGCACTCTCGGCTTCTCCATGGAGGCGATAAGACTTGATGCCGTGACGTTGCTTGAACCTTGAGATCCATCCATCGGAGGCTACAGATTCAGGCTTTGGCTGGGCCGCGTTATTGATGCCGAGAGAGCTAGCAAAAGCCAAAGCCTTGTCGGCGACAAGTGCGTCTGTCAGAACCACATGATTTGACCGTGCCTGTGTAAACCAAAGCTTGACAGCTTTGTCAATCTGCATTTTGATGATCAAATCAATGGATGGTCACGAAGTGTGCAATGTATTTTGCGCTGATGAATGCAGTGGTCACGTACCTGAGGGAACTCGCATTCACGCAGCCTTTTGCGATTAATGTATGCGTTTGTTACCTCAGCCTGTTTGGCCGCGTCCTTGTACTTGTTATTTTTAGCCAGAATGTCAGTGACCGTCTTGCGGCTGGCAAGGCCAAACATCTCCCTGATTTGCTCGTGTGTAATGTTGCTGTGCTTTTCTGCGTAATCTATCAAGGACACCTTTGTCTCAAGAGTGATTGATTGTCGTTTGGGCCCCATGATGAGTGCGTGCAGCAAGGAGATGTTGAGGCTAAGGTGAGAATAATAGGTTTGTGGGTGCTTTGGTTGGGGTTTTTCTGTTCGATTAATACCAATTATACCAACAAAAACTCGAAATTGAACAGAACAGACATTTCTGTTCAATTTCGAGTTTTATCTAAACATAAATAGATTGGTTTCTGTGCACCAGCACATTCCAACACCTTCTAGAATTCTCTGGCATATTCTAGTGCAATCTGTGGCAGTTGACACCCAAATTCCAAGGCCCCTAGCAATAATGGCTGTTATAGAGGGAGGATTTTAGTATGGAGTGGATCTCAGCCGAACGGCTGTTGCTGTTATAGGCAATATGCTGTTATAGAGGGCGGAAAAAGTATGGAAAAATTCCGTACTGGGAAAAATCTGCCTGCTATACAGAGATGCTGTTATATCAGATGCTGTTATAGAGGGAGCTGACTGTACCACGATTCTATCAAAATGAAAAGATTTTCAATTAGATTGAATATAACATCAAAAACAATGAACGTATTCAATCAATAGTAAAACGACTTAATAACTGTACCTAGTTGACGTAGTTTACATTTTATAACGTAGGTTCTCTCGTACTACGTGTACATGTATAAAAAGACTAGCGTACTCTATCGGAAAATTTCAGTGAAAAGCAGATACAAGTGTGTCATGTGCAGCACGAAGACTTTATCCGAGACTTAAGACGGCAATTGAACTTTAACGACGTTTCTGTACATGATCACTCCCCACAGCGTATCATAATCCAAAGGTATGCTTCTTTTACGGAAAATTGTGATTCTCGCAATTGCGCAGCGTGTTCTTCCTTCCTAGTTCATAGACTCGAAATGTACTCCTGGCAGAAACAAGAAGACGTCCCTGGAAGTTGCACGTTGCGCTCGGAATAATGTAAATCAATCCTTGTCGTGTGAATGAGAACGAGGTGGGTGTCTTCAACAACACGATGCACACGCAATTGGCATCCCAAAGGTGCTTTGTAGATGTAGCTGCATTTATTCACTTTCTTTACGATAATAAATGATCCTCCAGGTGTGATGGAATACACACGCATCAATGCTACACGCATGTTCGCCAACATCCACCTCCTCATACATGACGGTGTGACAAGACATGGGGCCAACAAATTGTACGCATAAGGTATCCTTCTCAGCCGCAAGAGCACTACGCGAAAACAATTCAGTTCATCATCATCTTCGCCCTCTTGATCATTGGCACCTTCAATATCAGGAATCGATAGGGCCGCCTGTGCTCGCACCCATCGATCTCTCTCCGCACCAATTGTAGAAACACAACCATCCCGAAACCGTCTAAAGGACTATGAAAGAACAATAAGTTAGAAAAATTGTCACCGTATTTAAAACGCTACTTGTCGACGGTGTTTAATGGAATTTTCCCTTTACTACATGTACGTGTATAAGAAGACCAACAGAGAGAACCTACGTTAAAAAATGTAAACTACGTGAGCTAGGTACAGTTATTAAGTCGTTTCACTATTGATTGAATACGTTCATCGTTTTTGATGTTATATTCAATTCAGCGCGCTAGTACACATGATTAGGAGCACAAGCCTTGAAATGAAAACATTGCTCGAGGTTAAAAGCCCGGACGAGCAAATCGAAATGATAGGAAGATATTGAATGAGTTGGGTCCTTCTCTGGCAAGCGATATCGCACGTCAAATCATTTACAGCCGACGTAGCCACGCATACGGGGAACGGAGAACTCCCCTCCTAAAGCTGTTCGAACTAGTACATCCATAAATTCGCGTAAATGAGTGTACCCAGGCTACAGGTGCACTATAACCTTACATCAGGCCTCGTCAAATTTGGCATTTGAATAATTTATGCCAAATATGCCAAATTTGAGTGTCAGAATGTGCCAAAAATGATAAGTGTTTTTTTATTTTGTTTGGTGTTGAGGTGGTAAGTTCATTCTGGTATAAAAGCACCCTCCCCCCCAGCACCCCCCCCCCCAACCTGGCCAGTCTACAAGCAAGTTTGCCTGATCACCGCAATATGAGCAAGCGCAGCACGTCCTCCAATGAGTCACACGTGCTGGAGTATGGGCTAAAAATTGTTGACCGACACGCTACCAAGAAGTACGTGGCCGGCTTTCAGTGCCACATGTGCATAACCTTCGGCAAAGAGGAACCCGATGTAAACCAGGCGGTCGGGTCGAAGCGCAAGACACCAGCTCCAACAAAGAACGTGAAGGGCTGGACGGGACCACCCTTCCGCTCGGAGCTCTTCAGGTCCCATATGTCTGGTCAGCATCCACGCAAGTGGGCCGAGTATTGCTCCGCCTCCAATGAGGACAAGAAGACGTTCTTCAATGTGCAGACGCCGTTCGTCAACACAATCTTCAGTCACTTCGGCCATTCCCAGCCAGTTGTGTTCATGCTATCGCTCCCTGTAGTTGATGTGATCATCAGCGATATCTTCTTCGATGCAGAGGAGAAGGGTTGCATCGCCAAGGCGCGCGCCTTGGATCTGTTCAAGCCTGTTCTAGCTGACGGCATGGATGTGCCCAGCTCCTACGTTGTGAACATAGCAAATCCATTGCAGTTCCGCCTTGCAGTCAGGTACCTGTCCCATGGCTTGTCGTTCCGCCAGGTTGCGGTGGTGATGAATTCTACCAAGGACATCACAGGCCTGACAAATCTTGGTTGCATAGCGGACAACAAGGTGTATGGATACGCCCGTGTGCTCGTGGCAGTCAATCTTCAGAAAAACGGAACGCTCATGTCGATGGATGGCATCTGGACGTTTTTATTAGCCTTTGATGCGTCGACGTATTTCGGCCGCTCATACTTTGATACGCGCATACGCGTCCATGTGAACGGCGACTTGTACAACCTGCACGTGCTTGCCATCCCAATCTACGGCCTCCATACGGCTCAGGTTCAATTCAACCTGCTGGTGAAGATGCTTGATGCGCTGTGCGTCTCCTGGTGCACAAAACTGATTGGCATCAGTTCAGACGGGGCTGCGGTGATGACCGGTCGCATCGGCGGCGTTGTGACACTGCTCGAGCAGGCCGTCATCCATCATGTATACCGTAACTGGTGTGGTCTTCATCAGTTTGACCTGGTCGCCAAAAAAGTGATCAAAGAGATGTTCAACGGGGAGTTCTGGTCGGCAGCAAACGAGATCGCGGCGTGCTTGCGTAAGCAGGAGATCCTGAAGACAGAGATGGGCGCAACCTGCCCGAAAATGACGACGCGCTGGATGGCGCTTGGCAGCTACTGTGAATGGCAGATGCATCACCGCGTCAAGATAATCGAGTTCTTCAACGGGCGCCGGGTCGACCAGCTACGTCTGCCGTTGTGGTGGTGGCCCGTCGTTGCAGCCATCAATGCCTTTTTCTACGAGTGCAACAAGACGATCGCGAAACTTCAGGGCAAGCAGCTGCTGATGTTGCAGCAGGATGAGTACATCGATCAGCTACTTGAGGCACTGGTCGTACAGACGGATTCCAAGAAGGAGTACACCGCGAGTGTAGTGGGTGTGGCTCACGAGCGAGCCGGCAATTGGTTAGTGTCGCACGAGGATGTGTAAGGGTTCCTCAATGACCAAGGCACGTTTGTCCGCGAAATACTCGATAAATTAACCGAAGGCGCTGTGCTGGAGATAAACCAGCAGATTGGCCGCTTCATTGTCGGCATGATGGACGGCATCATGCAGATCAAGACGCTGCGTGACAGCGACAGCTCAGCGAGCTTGATGGAGGTACCCACTGTCATTCCGCATCAGCTCTGCAAGCTGCGCGGACGCGACTTCATGGGCGTGTTCGACCCGTTCAAGGATCGCCTGTCGGTGCACATGGACGCCCACCGTGTGGCCGAGATCGAAGACGAGCAGGTTGCCTTGTTTAGAGCGTACAAGGAAGAGCCCTCTTTGGCCGCATCTCTCGACACATGCAACAGTACAACTACCTTCCACCAGGGATGGACGTTGGTGAGCCCGCTCTTCAACGCGCTTCGTGATTGGGCAGGGGGTGTGGCATCTGTCTTCCCAAATACTGCCACAGTTGAGTCCGATTTCTCTGTTCTCGGTTGGGAGTAGGACGAATACCGTCAGAGTCTGACTGATCTGTCACTGGAGGGTATTGTGCAGGATAAACAATACGACATGCTTGCTAAGATCGTGTGATAGAGTCACCTTGTAGAAAAAACATTTTATTAACGAATCGGATAAAATTGCTTCATTTTTGGCATATGCCAAATTTCGGGCCTGGAAGTGTGCCAAAAATGGTTCATTTTTGGCAAATATGGCAGATGCCAAATTTGATGAGGCCTGCCTTACATGTCTTGGAGGTCGCCAGATGGCATGGGGCGCAGACGTTCTGACGCGTCTGCGCTTAAGGCGCTACAAACGTTTAATGAGGGCTTAAAACACCTCAAAATGAATTCATATGTCAATCGGAATTTTAGGATCTGCGCAGGGTAAGTTGACATACAACCAAAGGCACAATACTTGTTGTCAAATATTGTAAATGGATACAAGACCCTACTACGGAAATAGCTAGTGTATATTAGGAGACTGATTAACGGTACGTCAAGAAGTTCTATCGGCATCAGCCGAAAAGTCCCCAGATTCTATCTTCGAAGCATCAAGGAAGATTTGACTATTTGGGCATCTATCCAGTATACTGATAGCAGTCGAAGAAGGAATGAGGTCTTCGAATTTACGTGCAGCTACAGGTGCTGCCCGACCGTAACTAGCGGGGAGGGCATTCACTCTTCGCCGTACCTCAACCACAACATTGTGGGGGAGGATGTCAAGAACCGATGGACACATTATTTTCTGATGCTTCGAACCGAAGCAATCGAAAAATGATAAGAAGAAGAACATTTGCAGCATCAGATGGGGCACTTTTCCATGGGTGCATGGATCGCGTCCGGATAAGTTCGCTAGAAAACGTAATCAAAAGGGTAGACCTCGTGTTGAATCGTAAAACGTGTTATCTTTTCACATACCGACATCAGTTATGTGAGAATTATAGCTCCTGACGGAAAATTTCCGTCAATGTGTGCAGGCAGGGTGACGAAAACACTCATTCCTGGTCGTTAAACTGCATGGGACCGATTTCACCCTGTGTACACTGTTTCACCGAACAACTTTTCGAAGCCACATCGTTAAACTGCGTTAAGTGAAAACATGTTTTCATTCCGTTTAGCAATAGGTGCAACCGTGACTATGTCAAAGCACTTGATAAAGTGGACGAACAGTCGTTCGGGGATGAATAAATCGTTTAAAAAAATTAATGACATGTTCAATGTTATGTTGGGAATCCATTAACAAACTGACAATAAACGGGGACTGCGTGCGACAATGCTACAGGAACTGATCTTTCATTGAGCAATTCGTTGTTTTTGGTCTACCGCCTGATTAATGTCCGAAGACATTAATGTTGGGTTTTGTAGACGGATTAAATAAGATGTCCATCCTAGGCAAATATCTTTGACGCGATCAAACAGCGTGGATATTTGTCGATACGTAATTCCGCTTGAATGCAATGCTAGAAAAAAATGTCTTGGATAAGGATCTGAGATCCAGAGGACGTTTTTGGCTAGAAATTGTCTCGCGGTTGAGCACGCAGTTAATGAAATCAACCGCAGACCATCCAGAAGCGATGTTTTTTAGATTCTCTAATACTTTCCACATCGAGAACCGGCGTCCGTGCTTAGTTAACCTTGCTGAGATCATGTGTTATCAGAAGCTCATCAATAGCAGCCTTCTGATCCATCGTGAACCAGTCCTTTGGGTTTCCTTCAAATGGATCCCCAATAATTTATTCACTATACCCAATTCCTTCAATTCCATCACAGATATTTCCGGAAAAAACTTTGACCATTTCAATCGTAGTTCCAGTCACTTAAATGTCATCAACGTATGTGCCAACCAGTGCAATGCTGATTTCTAAACGCTTCGTAAACAAACAGGTTTCCGTGACACATCGGAAAATTCATTTTTGATGGGTTTCTTAGAGCAGCTGGTACCAGAGTCTATTAGCCTGTTTCAACCCATACAAATTTTTCTCCAACTTTTAAAACAGTTAATCACTTGAATTTGCATCGAATACTTCCAACGTATCTTTCGAATTTTCCATGCCTTGTGGTACCTTTAGAAGAATTTTATAGCCGTCTCCGTTTTCGCCTTGGGGTAGGAACTTGGCACATCGTCATGGCGCGCCGGTACCCCCAGCTTTGTGACATATCAAGGATGTTTTTTACGTTGTTGATCTCCATGGCCTTAGAAACGTGAAATAGTAATATTGCCCGTACATCCGCTTGTCGCACCTTGCGACAAGCCGGGCCTTGTAGCGCTCTATTGTGCCATCCGACCCTACCTTCATATTGTATACCCACTTAGTGGGGAATTGCATTTTGTCCGGTCTTCTTTTGACCAGTATCCACGCTTCAAGATCTCCAAGCGACTTGAGCTCTTCTTGCTCTGCCTTTTCTTAAAACAATTGCTTTCGAGGTCATCCTCGTTCGCCCTGATTTCCTGGAGAGCTTGCACTTGTCTTAAACGGTTTCGTTTACCGGTGCTTAATTTGCTGCCGAATTTCGTGTCGCTGGATCGTGCTGTTTCGCCTTACGATAAGCTTCTCGAGCTCAACCCCAGCCACGACTTCCATACTTTTCGTAATTTTTGTCACCCGTCACTTTGTTAAGCGTTTGAATGTCGCTGACGTGGAGAGTGACCGTCACCACTTTGTCCTTGATTACGAACATCCTGTACCCTTTAGTTACATCGTTTTGACCGAAAAGCAGAGCTCGCTCAGCATCCTTCGCGAGGGTCTTTTTTTAGAAACAACAATTTCTTCAGTGACGGCTTCATTCCAGTCAAAATTTTATATGGCGATAAATTGCCTTTGTTTGGTCTGGTTGGTGTGCGGTTGAGTATATATGACGCATACTCAGCCGCCTCCGACCTGTACATCAAGGGTACTCCTGACCCAAAAATCATACACTGGACCATATTAAATGGTCCGGTTATGCAATAATTGTTTATCCAAAATCTTGCGCCTTGCGTTCAGCCGTATGATGTTTTTTCAAGTTTAAAACGAAGTCTTTGTTTTGTCTGTCGTTGACTAGCGTATACGTTTTCCCTTTTTATATCTATTCAAATATGTCGTGCTCCTTCTCGAATACCGAGTCATAGGCGTTAAATGTTAACGTGTCTTGCCCAGATATCCCACGTCCAAGCCAATGCGAAAATTAACTTAACCGCTCCCCTTTTTTCTAACACTACAAGCACAGGTAACTAGGTGAATGCTCTACTTTGTGAACAGGTCAGTGACAAAATTTCACTAACTATACTCAAAACCCAAAAACATAATTTGGTTGTATGCTGTAGAGTGGAATCTTTGCAAGGTAGTGTGATAATGAGAATGTTTAGTTGTTTTCTGATTGCATATAGGTAAATTAACCCTGATATATCAACAGAAACAAGACCTAGAACATTCTACGCATCATTATCAGCTCCATTTCATCTTTTTGTTGACAACCTTGGCTGAATCTCAAAATTTCATTTTGATACGTCACTTCTGAGCTTGAAGCTCACCCTATCACCTGGGTATCAGATCACCTGTAACATCGACAGCGCTTCCAGGAACCTTTTTGGTACCCTAAAGTAGAGAAAATATGTAGTACAAGACAACCAAAGGTGTTCCTACACCGGGATTCAAACTCGGGTCTGAAGGGTGAGAGCCAGCTATATTAAACAATAACCTGGTTCCGCGATTTTCATCAATTTACGTTTTGAAAGCCCATTTCGTATACAAAGATTTACAGTCTTTAGGTCTTTCCACGATTTCAACCCGTTATTTTTCTCCAATGCCGTAATTTTTTCTTGAAGAGCCACTTATCGATTTTCACCATTCACACTCATCAATCCTTTATTAAAGAATCTGTCGGGTCGACTTCAGATATAAATTTTTTTAACCCATTTTTTTGCGATCATTTTCGTCTTGTATTTCGAGATTTTCTTTCACTACTTTACCGTGGATGATTCCTTTATCTTCTTTTTTTCATAGCTCTTGGCTCCATGTTTTTTCCTTTGCCACGTTTTTACCTTTTTTGGTATAACACGATCATCATCTTTCGTCTCTTCTTCAATTTCTTTGTACGCTTCGCTTTCCAACAGGTTCTGTTTTCAACTTCATCTTAAGTTCTTAGTGTGTGGGGTTACAACTACCTTCCGTTTTTCCTTCAAGTAGACCTTGTACCTTTCTCAACCTTGCGTTTTCAATGTAATATCCCCCTACGAGCTCAATATATAAGAGTATTATTCTGACAACAACTCGAGTTTGCGCTCTATGGGCCAGCAAAGTTTACCTCGTTTCAAGAAAGAAGTATAAGGCAATCTAACAGCAACAATTTTTCTGAGCGTCCCTTTTTCATTTAGAAATTCCAACGGCACCAATCTTTGTCGTTCGCATTTGTTGGACTGCGATTCAAAATGTAGGCGCGTACGCGTAATTAATTACATCGCCCCAAAATGCCAGATAAAACCACACGCAAATATCATACATCGAGCCATACTCATTATGTTTCGATGCATGCGCTCACCCATGCCATTTTTGATTTGTTTGCCTTTTGCACAGCTCAAACCATTTCGGCGCTTTCTGTCTGTCAAATAAATTCCTAAACTCGGATCTTTCGCCAATTTTTCGATGGCGTCCAAATTTAGACGACTCAGTCTCCTATTGAAATTAATGAGTCACCCTCTTTGAACGTCTAGACCACTCTTGATTCTTCTTAATTTACATTGAATTCCGAAAAAAAAAAAGAGTTCTTATCGAACTTCTTCAATTCTTCCTTTTTTACTTGCACCATCAGAACCTTGCTTTTGTTAAAAAACAAAATTTCGCAACCCGTCTTTGGATGCATCATAATATATTTATCTTGCACGTAAACTATCTCTTGTCGCTTTTACTCGAGTAAACCGAACGATAAGTTGATTGCCAATTTTTCACAAAATACAAGTTTTCGATTCAATTGGAATGGTCCATACGATTTACCTTCTCTTGATCTTGGACCCAATCATTCTTGGAAACATTCAGAGCCTTGCCGTTTGCTTGAAAACACTACCTTGATCGTATACTTCATCCTGTAGGTAGGAAACACCGTTCACCAGGTGCAAACTAGCACCGAATAAAGAATCAAGGGAGTATCATCCAAGTTGTCATTAATTTTTGTAACCATCTACATAAATGGCATATTTGCTTTCGGCAATTAGGACGGATGTGTCCAAAATCTACGCACCTGTAGCATTTTCACCCTTTCATTTTTTCTGCAACGTTATTAATCGAATCAGAACCAAAAAATCGACTGGTTTTCGAGTCATTTCTACAATTGTGCAAAGTTGCACAACCCTCGGCTTGACGTATACAGTCATACCAGTATGTGATTAAACTCAGAATTAAGATCACCTTTTGATTCACTGGAAGCATTATGAACTCAACTTTCGAAACAAGTGGTTCGCTTCCTTTGGAAGCCTCCGATATGGTCTCATGATACCGATCGAGATCAAAATCTGGCTTGACGACCTGTTTCTTTCGCTTTCTCACCTTGAGGACCTTTTTGTGCAATTACACTCACGAGGTGGACATTGATAATGAATTATCTTGCCGAATCAGGTCCCATTTGTACCTGATCGCGACGAGGGCTGGGCCCTGGCGAAAGCTCTTCACCAGGGTAATGGTTAGATTTAGCCTTAAATCGTGTACAGAAAACGACTTCATTCGAGAGTTTGCTTGGTCAATCGTGTCAACCAAAACCCAAGAGAAAAAACAAATCTCGTGAAATCTTTTAATACCCTCGATCTTCTGCAGAAAAAACAAATATTGTCTCCACAAAATCTTCCCGAAAACCCATATTCGAAATACAGGCCATCTGCAATTGAGTGTGTGTGTTCAAAACAAATCCCATCGGCGGACTTCTGGTGAGCCAAGTGTGGCTGTGCGTGTCTCGTCGGGAATAGCTTGAGCTTAGCAAACCCTCCGTTCCCAGTACCAAGGTACATTATACCGAGACACTTTTGTTTGGAGAAGAACACAATACCAACACTGATATTAAGAAATTAAGATCTTCGTACTATCTCCACCACATCAAATCGCGTAAAATACTTAAATCTCCATATCTTCATCCCTGTCACGTGGTTGGTCGAATCACGTTACGAAAACCCGTTCATCGATCTTGGTTTTACTACGTTTATTGTAGGCGATCCGGTCAGCCCGATTGATAGACCTATCTACAAAGGTTTCGACCATCCGTTGCTCCGATCCACTACTATGTCCTAGATCGAACGTATGGTCTGATAGGTCAGAACCCTGGTCTGATCGCCACATCCGATGAGTCAGGTTCATTTCATCTTTGTCCTGCTTTTACCCATCCCGACTAGCCTGATTCGGTCTCGTTACCGGGTTGGCTCTTTGTAAAACGTTAGATCGGCCGAAAAGTTGTCCGGGGCAAAGGGGCGCTATGTAACAAGATTTTACAGACAGCTATAATGACGGGTAAGACGCAGTAGAAGGGAAACGAAATCTTAGCCACTCTATATGGGTGCGGGGATTGCCAAAGCGCCTCCCTCCAGAGAAGGGGCAGGCGGACAGTTATAGAAGGAAATTTAAGCGTAAAATTAAGAATTAACAGCTGCCTATGTCACAAGGTTTCAAGGAAATTAGTCGAAGCAGTATATTGCCAAAGTTCAAGTAGCTCCTACGACTGCCTGGACGTTCAGGATGCATTAAAAATGATAGTCAGATAGCAGGGTTGCTCTACGAAAGGTAATATCAGCCAATAATGCGATGGTATGTTAGGATATATAGTTTTAGGTAGATCACATGACTTGGAGTGGTGCAAATTGGATTCGCTGATAATATATCAGCACTAGTTTCAATCCCGATAAGTCACTTATCGGAGAGAGCTAAAGCAGTGCATTCAGCATTTACCGGAAAGGTGTAGAATGGCGTAAATTGTATTGGGATGACCCGTTCCACACGGTTATTAATACACGCACTTCCAGATCCATTTGTGACGTCTTGATTGTAGTACGTCGCACTTATGACGTGCGCTCGCTCAGTTCTATTTATCTCTAAAAGAATTTGTTGCATTATTGCTTGCTCATTTTTCAATGCACGTCCATGGCTACTTTTGTTGAAAGTGCGCGAATTCCAATCACAAACGGTCTACATTTGGATTAGGCTTACTGTGCTATATTTTTTGTGAATGCATCTGTTATGCGATGAGGCCGGTGGATGAAGCCGGATCCATTTTTTTAAAACTGCATTTGATACATCTATTTTCATCATACGATTTAACACCAATTTCAGCTGTAATATTATAGAAGTAGATATAACTAATAAAATTAGTCTTCATAATTGTAGCCCATGTAGTTTTGTCCTTTATATTTGTATTTCCACCCCAACTTTAACACTCCCCGGGTTGTAAAAAATTTTCCAATAGAAACCTATTTGTTTTCGCAACTGTTGACAGTACAGTTGGAATTCGATTAGGTACGGCCTCAGCAGACGGGACAGAGACGGTTTTATATTATAGAAGTAGAGCATATTTGTAAATATTTTTGCAAACGGTTTTATATTATATAAGTAGACTAGTGTAGTACCCCGTCGTACCGACGGGGTGGAGGGTATATATATAAGGTTAACTGTAGAAGCAACTAAGTGACCGGGAACGTTACAGGGATGGAAAACGTTTAAATAGGTAGATGTAAAAGCGCTATTTCGAACCAATGATATAGTCGTTAACACTGATCTGCATGTCAATAGTACTACCACGAATTAGTCTTCAACAGAGCGATGATTTTTGAAGCCGAATTTGTATCTTATGTTTTTTGTCAGTTTTTCACTTCACTGTGAGAGCGCTATTTATAAAGTCGACTTAAATTAGGTCCGATTTGTAGTACAGTTGGAATACGATTAGGTACGGCCTCAGCAGACGGACAGACAGACGGTCTTATATTATAGAAGTAAAGCATATTTGTAAATATTTTTGCCTCAGAAGAAAAACGGTTTTATATTATAGAAGTAGATACCTTTTTCCTTTTCAAGCACGTATTTCGGAGCGCCTCTGCACCCTTTGTTACGCCGGCAGAGGGCTAACAAGGTTGTTTCATTCCCGGTCAGAATTATATTTGCGTCTCTCTGGCGGGAGAAGGCTTAGACATTCAACCCTCGCTCGTGTTTGAAAGACGGTACCATTAATTGTTGGAGGGGAGGCAATTTTTTGGCTATGGGGAAGAATTTGTAGAGTTCGCGTGCGATTCACAGTGGATTTGAGTAGTTTCCATGGATTGGTTGATCTGACCGATTGACAGTACTCGGTCAGCACCTTCCGTACACTATACACGAGTATACGTCGACTCGCTCCCGATAAAGAATTCCGTCAGAAGCAAATCTACTCTTTACGTTTTATTACCTGCTCTTACCGGGCAGCCCATATATATAGTCATCAATGAGTCCATTGAGACTGCATAGGTGCCCATATTCATAAGAACACAAGCTGGGAAAGCTGTAGTGGTGGATTGACATGCTACCCGCGTATCAACGTAATCATTGCGAGGTCGACCTTCTAGTGACCGACCTGATTCAAAAGCTAACTAACGAGGGAGCCCTTTGGCTGGAGAAGAAAAAATCCTCGCGTTGGATACACCGCAGCAATGGCGTTAGTTGCTGTGAGAAGATCGGCGAGGCAGAGTTGTCGAAAGCTCAATGTAAGAGAAGCCCGTGAAGATGATAGTGGGTCCACACCATGAAAAAAACGGCGATCAACAGCGGGTCATTCATCAGCATCAACAACGTGGCGCGCAACGTGTCAGAAAAGAGCGCAGCGAGAATAGGAGTGAGCACAGCGACGGTCGTTTGTTTGTTTCCTTCTTTTACTCGTGAATAAATGACGCACAAAGACTGCAATGTCTGCAAAAACGTGTATCATACTAGAGGACACACGGATGGCCGTTAAGGGGTCAGGCTGCAGGTCTAGCCTCCAAACATCGAATTATTTATTCTCTTACCATCTACATTCAGAGTTAGGAGCCCGAATGAGTTCTGCTAGGGAGCCACGAGGCAGCATGGACACGGACCTAGCTATTGCTGACCCGAAAAGGGGCGCGTGAGGATAGACTAGTGCTCGTGGAGAAAGAAAGAGACCAGTGGACCACGAAGTTCACTTGTTCGAAGCCCCAACGCGCGTTCGGTCGACACGGGATTCTAGACATCGTGGAGGGGAGACTCCCGCGAGGCGCAGCAGGTGAGATGACGAGCTATCTCCCGCGAGAGCAAGATACAATGTCTGATCGCGATGTCGATACGGCCTCCAACAACCTAATCACCTGGAGACCGACGCAGATATATGTGAAACTAGGAACGTATTGGCACGAATGCTGTCTTAGTGGCGGCCAAGCCGCTGACAAGGGCGTCGGGCATTGGTCGATCGCAAGAGGCGTGGGGTACGCTCGAGCAGTGACATAGCCACCAAATTCACACAAACATCCTGTAATTCTCGTTAATAGCTAACCGCGGACGGATACGCCTGATTGGAAAATAAAGAGCCGCGCATCCCTTTGTCATGTTGACAAACAGTAGCAGAAACGGCACTATAAGAATTTTGATCGCTACGTGAGAGAGCCCCAACATGAACTTGTTCAAAACATAACTCGTGCCAGCATCGTTTATTACTGAGTAACCCATAGGTAGCCTATGCTAACCCATAGGTAGCACCCACATCAGCATACGCGACCGCATTTTAAGGACAGGTGACAACGTCCTGAATACTGTGTGCTGGACAAGTACAGTTGATGCTAATTCCCTGCATGTTCCATAATGAAGGCCCGAGCGGATACGTCTCGTGGGCAAGCCCAACTTCATTCCATTCTCAGATTCACCAACACCACTAACACCAATACACACAACTTTGTCTCCAAGCTCGCTGCTACCTTTCAAGGCAAACTACCAGCACCTGCAACAAGTTATGATCCCAAAATTACTCGTCCTGAAGCGTCTTATCGAATTGGAGACCACTTGCGACGTGTGCGAATCTGCGACGTGTGCGAATCTGCGACGTGTGCGAATCTGTGACGTGTGGTAAATTCAACTTGCTGCACACGCAACACGACTCGCAAACATGAATCGTGACGACAAGTAAAAAAAAACACTCGCCAGAGCCTCGAGGCTGAGCTACAAGTCGCTACTGACCCGGACAAGTGAAGCGGAGTCGGTCGGTGCACAGCCCACCACCAAAATCGAATGCTTGAAGGTAGAGGTACTACAGCTACGCCACCAGGCCGCTGCTACTGTCAATATGAAGGCTAAAATGAACAAGGTGCGAGCTAACTTATCCCGTATGATGGCAGCGCTGCCCCAACTCCAAACCAAAGTGGCTGACCTCAGGTTCAATCCCAACGCAACTGACCTGCTATCGCAGATATTGAACACTTAAGGACAGCGCTACATGCTGCCCAAGCGCCTCCCATGCCTACCGGTTTGTCTTCGTCAAGGTCCTCCTCCAGCGACACATCATGACCCTTTGGGCTCATAACCTGTTGAAATGTTTTTTTGTCCATCTTGCGTACAAATGTAGAAACTTTAGTCGTATTTCTATGCGCTTTTGTCCAATGACCCGGGGGTTGCGCCTTGGCAAATGCACGGGATGATCGGGCAATTTCGGCACCTCATTAACCTTGTTGAGATCCAGGCCAGGATATCGCGGGCCATTTCAACCAATCCTCCGCGAAACCAGCGATAAACTGTTCCCACAGCTCCTCTAGGGCCGCTGGTGCTCAGTGCTCCAGGATGGATGCTAACATTCCGCGCACGTGGGCAGCAGACGTCTGGAAATGCGCAGCCTCCCACAGGAACTGCTTCCATTTGTATTCGTTCTCAGCAGCCAGCGCTCAATGCAGGCGCCTTAAAGGTGTTGTACACGGTACCTTCCTACGTCCGAATATCCCCTAAGAACGTTGGCGAGAGTACATAGAGCAAGAGAAGACGCAAGCAGTACCATGGTCCTTCACGGAAACGAATTACACACAGCCGATGGTTCACCGGTTCTTCTTTGCCTGCCACTTCTTGTCCTTGCTCATCCAGGTGTGCGTAGAGTGAATGTCGGGGTACTTGAGTAACTGATCCTCGTCTACAGGGCGAGGAAGGCGGTCAGCTTCGTTGTCTGGTTCCTGGAGATGACCTGCTCAAGGTTCTCAGCAGTTGCGTCGAACATGATAGCCTGTTCGCACACCCAGACGTTCCACGCAGGATATTGGTCGAGAATCCTGACGGTAGGTTGCGTCGATGGAGGAAATATATCGGAAGGTCAGGAACGTTTGTCTTCCGTCCTCTTCGATAGCGTCCTCATCCACGACGGGTTCCGCGGTAGCGACCGGGGTCCGAGTGCATACGCGAACGTCGGCTCGGTCGTAGCCCAACTTGAACAGGTACCTCCGAGAGTGAATGAACGCACAGACCTCGACGTTAAAGTGGGCGTCGGGGGTTGATGTACCAGTTGGTGTAACGCCGGTTGCTCCGGTAGATGTGGCGACCGTCATCCCGATGTCGATATTGGAGATATCCATACTGAGCTGCACGCGTCTCCAGGGCTTTGAAGCCCTCTTCTGGCAGACACCGTCTTTTTGGCAATTGACAGAGGACACGTGGATCATGCACCGGGTCACAATCTCGTGCAACCGCGGCGACCGATGAGGGTCCGGAATCTCTGCGCAAACAATGCGGTCGGAATCCCGCATGTCTGGGGCTTGTCCAACTCGCACAGAACGATAAGAATGTGCGCAGGCGCTTCTTAAACTCGACGACAGTCCACAAAATGGCTATGGCCCTGCCAAATATGTGCTGCTTCGTGATGGCGTCGAAGGGTGACTGCAGCTTCATCCAAGGAACGTGCGTCACTAAGTCCAGTCGACCCACGGGGCAGCAGAGCGACCTTATCTCTGACCACGCGGGGTTGCAGGTGTACGTGACAAAGAGATCCGGCTTCCCGACCTTGCGGATGATGGTCATGGCGTCCTGGTACATCTCGTTTATGTGCAGGGGTAATACTTGGAAGGAAGAGGGCAAGATCACCCGCTTCCTGAGACTCGCCAATTTTTGTCCACGTCGGTGTCTGCATCAGCCAGACCGCGGTACAAATCTATGTGCAAGGTGCTCTGCTCGTTTATGTGCAAGAGGAGCCGGACATCATCCATCTTGGCACCACTTACTGATGGACAAGCCGTCCATACCGGAATACTTGCATGTCGGCTCTGGGCATCAGGCAGTATCGATAGAAGTCCATGTCCGTCACGTTGTTGTGACGTCCGCGACGCAAGGCATTCCCGTCGTGAGCCTGAGCGCTTTCCTGACTTACTCCCTTGTTGGAAATCCCGGGATACCTCTCCGAACAGGCCTCCAGCCGAAGCGAACTGGGCGGCGTAGGGGTTGTTGACCCGACACATCTCAATGAAGTCAGTGATGTACACTGTGACATCACCCTATCGCTCCTGAAAATGTTTGGTATGCGTCTGAGGGACGTCAGGTAGGTCTGCAGAAACTTGGGTCCACGCTCCGAAGTCGCGGTCGGCTGCAAAGGACCCAGTCTTTGGAAATCCCGCCGCACACCTGGAACGATTGCGGACAGTGACTGGGGACCTTGGCTTCGTTCGCCCAAACCACCCAAATGCCATGTATGCCAGATCTTCTCCAGGAAACCGCTTAGATCGGCATGCGTTCCCTTGATCAGAGACCGCAAAGGCTTCGGGTCCAGCGGCAGAAGGGAAGCTGCACATTACCCTTCCCGCAACAGGAGGAAGGAAAATTCATCAACTCTTCGGCCCAGTGCAGAGCGCGATAGGGCGGGCACTCGACATCTATGAGACCGAGGCTGTGGGGCTGAGTCCTCATGAAAATACGGGCGAAGATCATATCAGTACAACTTCCCAACTCCGGCTGCACGGTCTGCTGCTCCACCATTGGCTGCTATTCCACGGTTGGCTGCTAGGTCCACAGGTTCCACAAAATCCACGGGTTTCACGGGTCGGCGCTTGGCATTTGATTTGAGCAGCACGGGCTAGGTCAGTGCATGGTTTGCACATCTCGGATCGAGGACCACAAAATTACCGGAGGGGGCCGCAGAACTCCAACGCATTCAGGGTCATGTCTCGAAACCTTCCGGCACAGGAGGTGCGTCTGAAGTATTCGAGTTCGAAGTAACTTGCGCAGATTTTAAGTGGATTATAAATTCTTATCGGCTGCACCCTGCTCATGGCCCCGCTGGCATTTTTTTTAGTAAGAAAAAGACTTCTCTACGCTACAAAGTCTTATCTATTTTAGTATTTTTCTAAGCAGCTGTATTAATACAAAGAGGATAATAAGACTTCCCTACACCATAAATTTCTACAACCTATTGTCTATTTGAATATTTATCAAAACAGCTGTATTAAGACAAAGATAATTTTTTCACGTCAACAATCAACGAAAATCTGGCGTTAGTGTGTCAAAACTCTTAATAATATATAGATCACGATTTTATCATTTGCAGCGATGATATACAAATCTGTTCAACTAATCGTCGCGTAAGCTCTGTATAAACTTTTTTCCATCTGAGTGATGAAAGATCCATCATCGGGAAACCCAAGTCGGAGCGCTAGAGACGAGGGGGCTACT
Organism: Peronosclerospora sorghi; assembly: GCA_026184515.1. NCBI lineage: Eukaryota > Oomycota > Peronosporomycetes > Peronosporales > Peronosporaceae > Peronosclerospora > Peronosclerospora sorghi. The sequence continues at coordinate 41,662,787 of CM047587.1, read as the reverse complement.
ATGGTTTCTTGTAATGTTAGGACAATAAACGTCCCAACGCGCTTTGTAGTCAGGCTGGATGAGAACGTTTGACATGTTACCTCTTCTTCCCGGTGTGACTGCTACTTTTTATTCACGGTGGCCGCTGCTTACCGTGATATTTTTTTCTTCTTCGCGAGCGCCACTGCCTGTCATCTTTTTGTTCTAAAGCGATGGAAAGAGAAAAGAACCGGTCTATGCGGATCATATATGTAACGGATTTGCTAAAATTACGATTCGTATTAGCTGTAAGAACATATACGGTCCTGTTTGCCAACCGACAATTTTGAGCAGATGTTATGACGTTACTGTTTGTTACAGTTTGGAAGATGGTAGCACATAGTTGTCCGTCATAAAAAGCGACCCCGGGTATGTCAAATAGAAGTATACAGGAATATTTCAGTGCAAGGGCATCGACCCAGTATTTTGTAGACAGTCGAAGAGGTAACGATCCTTTGACTTCGACGTGTAACATCAGTTTGTACTAAGAGGCGATGATTCATATTCGCTGGACCGCGACCACGGCATAATGAAACGGGTCCAAGGCCAATGGACACATAGAACCCAGGAAATTTAGTAATAAACTAACCTTTTCCTCAATAGATGCGCGAAGATGGGGTACTTTACCCGAGAGTGCGTAGCACCACGTCAGGAGCCACGTAGTCAGCGTACGGGTAAGGCCACTGGCAAGCGCAACCAAAATATTGACGACCGACCTCCTCTTGGCGGAGATAACGTGAATAACCAGAAAGAGTGGGGAACCCTGCTGTAAGAGCTTTTTTGCATGCCGACATTGGGCATATCAGCCAGGCGATACAATCGCCTGCCAGAAAGTGCTGGGTCATTCGAAAGAAAACTTTCTCTCCCTTGTTTAAAAACACAATGTATCAGTTATCAGATGTATTCATTGCGTAAAGTAATTCTAACTTATGTTCGGAGTACCAAAAACCACTATTCTAGTCACTTTTTATGTGTGTGCGGAAATGTCCCTAAACTTAGCTGAAGATACAAAGATACTCATGTTATAAATTTACTATCCCCAATGACCTCACCGAATATCCCGGTACTTATTGCAAAAGTCATTTATAAACATGCTGCCGATATCGGAAGTGCCAACAGTTAACTGATTAACATGATCTCGGCTAATTAGTCTTCTTTCAATCACTCTTTCTGTCTATTGATGCTTACCATGCGTATCGCTTCTTCGCGGTGGATGCTGCCCTCCGTGAGTACTTCAACACGGTCCCGCGACAGCCACTTGGTGTTCACACAGATGTTGCGCTGCTGTATAACTTATTCCAATAGATTTTTTGGGAACGGATATACTGTCCTCACTTGTCGAGTTAAGATAAGAGTGTCATTACTCCTATCATCCGTCCGACGCTACATATATATCAATTTATACACTTGAATTACTCACAGATTGAGTGAATGAGAAGGTGAGTTATATTTAATTACGCGTACGACTTAGTAGATCCTGTCGACAGGCAACAAAGTTACCGTGGCGACTATAACTTTAAATATTTGAAATCACTTGTCCTCGGACAGCCGTGCGCCGTCGCGCAAAATATTTTCTCGATATGACAAGGTTTCGTGGCGTCAGCGCCGGTCACTGGGGTTTGTGGATTTCGGCTTAAGAGGCCTCTAGCCAATGGTTGACATCATTGTCGAGGAATTCTTCAGCATCCTCCACCACACTTGCCTCCCCGGAAGCGTGCACTTGAATTGAGGCTTCGGTGTCCATAGCAATATTTGCCATTCGATCCGCCATTTTGTTGTATGGGCGATCATGATGTCCCCAGCTGGCGACACCTATATTGTCAGCAAGTACTCTTGCCTCTAAAAATAGCAGCGCCAGGTGAGGCTTGCGTGGTGGGTGATGCGTCCGGGGTTGCGAAAGCACGAGCGTGCTGTCCCCCATGACATGCAGAGGTGAAAATCCACTAGCCTTCGCTTTTCGAAGCCCGGGCACGAGTCCCCAGTATTCCGATACGTTTTTCGTGGTATTTGTACAACCGTAAGCCATGCCGATACGCACAAGACGCATGCTGCGTTCGTCTGCGTGTGAAGTTGGACAATGACGGATCCTGCGCCGCCCGGTCCAGGATTTCCTCTTGATACCACTCGAAGAAAAGCAAGTAGAACACACCAGAGAGATTGCTTAACGTCAGCGCTCACAAGGGAGGTGGATCATCAGAGCAGATGACGGTATCAGCAAGCGCCGACCGTACCCGAGCAAGTAGGAGTCCGTCGTCACCCAAGTCCGGATGATAAGTTGATCTTCGGGAAAGTGAAACCACTCGTCAAAATTAAGTCCTGGATCGTGCGTTGTGTACTTCCTGTGACAGATATTCGTCTTCCAAGCGACAGAGACGTTCGACCCAGATGGAGTAGAGTCGTGGAAACGAAAAAACGCCGGAGCTCACGTGTTGCGGGAAAGACCGCATCCTTCGCACGAGACATATCAACGCCGGGTCCTATAGCTTGTTTGATGGCATCCCACGCATAACTCGGAGTAGCGGGAAGGTCCATGCCAAACACCCATACGTGAAGATCTTCCTCCCTCAAGTCGCCAAGCTGCCGCCACTGTTCAAGTTGATAATCTAAATGGCGCCGGGCACTTTGTCAATCCCAGAATACATGATTAGCTATGACCGGAATTGAAGTCGGACACGCTGGGTCGGGGCAATATAGATCCTGGCTAGCCCAATTCCAGAGAGGGAAGCTGTTACTATTCAGACGATAAAGCGTCTGCGCGTTCGTCGGGAAGGAAGATCGTATCCAACGGATATCTGTAGCCGGTGCGTACACGTACGGTGCGGCTAGCGCACAGAGGAAGACTTTCCTTAAGCGGCGATACGCCGCTACTGAGCCGATACGCCCTTATATAAGGGCTTAGTGGGAGATTTCTCTCTCACTCGGGGACAAGATTCCCTGCGTTTACAGTTAGTAAACACTAACGCCTCGTTACAAGGATTTCCTTAGTAAGGGGTAGCTAAGGGAGGTGCTCCCTTTTGCTATAACACTTACTGCGCGCGCGACCGTTCTGGGTCGTGCGCCTAGCAGTCTTCGGTGTATCTGTAAACTGGTTTATTTATTTAATATAAAATTAGCCTAACTTAATAAACTAATATAAACTATATGCAATACTAGGTAGAACTTACTTGATTGGTACCTAGCCGAAATGTAGTGTACACCACCTGTGTAACAACACGTGGCAGGCTGCCACGCCGTCACCAAGGGCTCCTTCCCTGATTGGTTTAAACAACTAATGAGTCCGAACCTTTTGGACTGGTCAATATTTGACCTTAACCGTTGTGTACTTACGTACACCAACGTAACCAAAAGTAACCCCGTTACATCCCATCCCATCAAGAATATTTCCACGTAATAATCAATTATAGTTGGAGAACTCCAACTGCCAGAACTCTGGCCATCAAGGAGCATCTTTAGTGGTGATGTAGATTCTCCCCGAGAAGGGGATGACAACTACTCCGACTCCGGTATCTCGGAGGAGGGGGTCCTAGGGGATAGCTACCCTAAGGATGACCGCTCCGACAACGCCGAACGGAGATGTCGCCAGCCTTATCCGTTCCCCACACGTGTGGAAAATGCACTAACTCGTGCGCCACCCTTACCAACGTCGGATGACAAATCCGGATAGCTGAAGGCGATCATCACCAATGAGTTGGATGCGGCTCAGGAAGCTCAACTTGCCGCACAAAAGGCTGCGTTACGCGCCCTCAAACGCCCGCCACGGGCGGCATATAATTTTGCGGGTCCTCGTGACCACCAAAAGTGGGCTAGGAATGAGGTAAAGAATGTTTTAGCCTTCTATATCCCTGTCCCTGCGGCTGAACAGCCGCATCAATACGAACGCCGGAAACAACTCCGGGAAAAACTGCTCACGCAGAAGCAGTTGACTGGTGCCTCATACCGAGAGCGCCTCGATAAACAGCACAGGGTGCCCCTGTTGGGAACCTCCGCGAGGTTCCCGTGGTTCTACAAGGAAAGAATGCCGAAGAGGTAGAAGAAAAGTTCCGCGCTTGGGCGGAAGGGGAGATTCGTCTCCCTAGCTTAACTGAGATGCATAACAGCTATTACCACCGTGACGTTCGGGTGGAGAGTGCGTTTCACTTGGCGTTTGCCAGAGACAAAGCGATGGGGTAATTACGTGCCCCTTATCGCAAGCGCTATGCCAGCGCCCCTTCCCCAACGCGGTTCCAGAGAACAGTGCGAGCGCCGCATCTTCCTCCGGCGAACTTCCAACTACTGGGAGTGAAGGGGCTTCTCTCTCCCCTTTGGTCGTCGACTCGCAGCGGGATTCTCCCGCTCGAAAGCGTGAACGACGTCTCGGCAATCCTGCCGCAGGGGATTCTCGGACTTCCACGAACTCTGCGAATGTGGATAACCCTTCCACTTCACCAGATACTGGATTTGACCCCGATGATGGTGTCGCGCCATCAGGCGCTCCACAGGGTAATATGGAATACCCTCCGAATCGAGAACTGGAGGAGGAGGTCGCGCAATTGCGACGTGAGTTTCGCGAGCGCTGTGATCGACACAGCCATCGCATCCAAGACGTCCAGGATAGATACGCGATGAGGGGAGTGTGATTGACCGCATCGAGAGGCGGCTTGACTCTCTCGAGTCGACCGTTGCGGAGCTTCGTGGCCGCATTTTGACCCTGTCGGAGTTACTCCGCCCTGCCGCGTCTTACGGCTCTTACGTCTATCCGCCTTTTCAATCCCCTCCAAGAGGGGAGCCGCCTCCGGGTTCTGGTATGTCTTAAGCATAACCACATATAAGGTTGGATGCGTAAGCATCGCCTTCGGAATATCCAAGGTATACGACAGGCCCTTTCGGGATAGCACCTTGAAAGGCCCCACAAACCTGGGGCGCAGTTTGTTTCTTAACACGTTAGAAACTGCATGGTAGGAAGTTTTTTTTGCGTGTAATAAACACTTTCTCCTACTTTACACGACTTTCTGTTACACCAAACCTTGCGGTCGGCCTGTTCCTTTTGCTTGTCTTGGCTTTCCGCCATGGTGTCTCAAACATGTCGTAAGACACTAAGGCGCGTCGATAAAAACTTATCGATATGCTTTCGCACAGATACAGGGCTGACATCGAGGAATCCTCCCCCCTCAAGCCCTAGGCCACACACACGAGGCGTCATCGGAACCCTCGTATTCACTAATCCGTTCACGTAAAACGGGGTAAACCCCGTAGATGCATGGACCGAATTGTTTATGGCAAATTCGTCCATAGGAAGCATTTCACTCCAACTCTTTGGAGAATCCGGACATAAAATCAGGAGAATTTCCTCTACGACGCGATTAACGCGTTACGTTTGACCGTCCGTCTGCGG
>CM047587.1:41637068-41647531 GCA_026184515.1 Peronosclerospora sorghi | reverse complement strand
AACTTGGGTTCGTCCTTCTGACAAACTGTCATCCTGGTGAGCTTGGGATCCATACTTCCGGCACTGCTCGACTCCACTTCAGTTTCATCGCCTTCGGAAGGGGAAGATTCGTAAAACGATGATCCCGTGTGTTCTGCCACGTGGATCGACGGACTTGCTTCGATTGTTAGCATAGTACGAGGTGGTTCTACCTTAGAGGATTGACCCACTATAGGCACCAACAGTCCGAACAGCTGTTCGGTAGTGGTCGCGACGTCTTCAGGGTCGAGATCAAACACTTCTTTGGCATCGTAGGCGCCTGTAGTCAGACCAGCTTGCTTAATCAGGCGTGTCAGCCCTAACACCAACTGAATCTTGTCCTTCTCGTCTGTTATTGGTCGACTAACCGGCTCGCTCAGTTTTCCACTGATCGTGACCACGAGTAGGTTCATAATTGAATCCATCAATAAGGAATTCTTCAGCTCCTTCATATGAAACGTCCTTTCCAAAGCGGATGCTGATGGTGGCATACTTGTTCGACTTTCATCGCTCTCCGAACCCGGCGCCTTCAGTAACGCCTTCGGTCGGTCCGGGTCGTAGTATTTCACCAACGGCTTCCAATCCAGATCATCATATGCACATGTAGTTGGCGGATCATAACTTGCGTTATGATCCGCAGCGGCTCCCGAAGGAGCTTGGGAGGTGGTTGAGGCTTCTTCTACTCCTTTATCTCATCAGGATACCTCCCCAGGTCCTGATAATCAGCATTTTCTTTCTTCTTCAGGCATGACGACGGCAAACTGCCTTCCATCGTCACAACCACCTCTTCCTTTTCCACCTTTATCTTCACTTCTGCTTCTGCTTCCGTTTTCACGTCCACATCAGCGCCATCTTGCGTAGAGTAGTGGTGATATCCCGCGTCGACCAAAGATCCGGGCATGCGCACCATGTGGTGGAGCGTCTGATCAAAGTTTTTGAGGCTTGATCAGGCGGTACCACGGCGCCCGGACTGCCGACTGACGAAGGGGGTCCTCCGGTTGTCCTTGACTGCTTGTGTTTCTGCTTACCTTGTGTACCCGACGGCTTAGGCGTGGGTCGCTCTCCAGGTGGCGGGGATGGCACACTACAGTTCCTTGTGGCAAGACTGAGTTGACTTGTGATGAGTCGGCTGATGCGATCAGGCGATGATCAGCGCAATCAAGCTTGAACCAGGTGCGATCAGGTGTGATCAACAGTGATCAGGCTTGGGCAGGCACTAAGAGTCGTCGATCAGCGGTGATCAGACTCGATCAGGCTCGATCTGGTGTTAAAAGTCGCTGATCAGCCAGTTGGCGCGAGTTGCGAGCAGCTGAGCGCGGGTCGCGAGTCGTAGTGTGTCGATCAGGTGTTGATCGGCAAAGGGGTACTCGATCAGGCAGCGGAAATCTTCCCTGCCCAATCACAGAGCCTCCTTAAGCTTAATCCGTCAATAGAATACCCAAAATGCCTTGTATTTCAAACTTAAGCCTTAGAGGGACGGTCGATCAGCGCGTTCGACGGGCCGATCGACGATTACCACCAAAAGTCCGCCTAGTGTTCCCGTGGGGCGCTTAAAGCACCCGAACAACTAGGGGCCAAAAAACATGGATTTATGGGGAAGAGGTGAGATCACACTGCTCGATCACGTTCCCTAGACCAAAAAAGCTTTAAAAGAAAAACCGCTGACACAGCGGGTGGAGTTGCGGGTGAGTTCTCACACTCTACGCCTACCGATGGGCCAAAAAATGCACTAAGTTCTCCCTCCCGGGACGTAGAGGTATTTAGTTGGTAGGGAGGCGCAAAGGTGCCGTCCCTGAAGCGATCTGCACGATCTTACGCAAAAGGAGAACTTTATTATTGCTTATATCCTAATATCTACCAAAAATCTAATATCCCCCAATCAGAACTACCCATTCCTACGCATTTTGTCGACCATTCGACCGCTTACCTTCGGGTTACTGTCAGGTAACCGTGCCAGTTGTCTCATCGTCTCAGACGTCCTATCCACGCCTCGTCCCTGTCCGCCACCGTTGTGTCAACAGTTGTACCGACTGGGGTACCAACTGTGGTACCGATTGTGGTGCCCACTATCGTACCACCTTTTGTACCGACTATGGTACCGACAAAATTTGTGGTACCCTCTACCACAGCTACACCTATAGGGGTGTCTATAATTATGCCCTAATTACGTACCAATTTTACGGTACGCTTTACCACAAATCCAAGAATCCGCCCTGCTTCAAGAACATCAACATCATCAATCTCGGTTGCGTTTATAGCAACAATGCAAAGGCTTGGATGACCCAGCTTGTCTTTCACGAATGGCTCAAAGCATTTGATCTTCGGATGGATGAAAGAAAAGTTCTTCTCATCATGGACAATTGCAGTGCCCACTTTCCTCTGACGGAGCTTCCGGCTCGCATCCAACTGAGGAACACAACCGTCTTTTACCTCCCACCAAACACCACATCAAAGCTTTAACCATGTGATGCCGGAATCATCCGGAACCTAAAGGCCTATTACCGGCGCTCGTTCAACCGCCTCTTCTGGCAACGAACGGAGTATAAGGTCGTCGATACCGAGAAAGTGGACATCCTGAAAGCTATCAGGCTTGCAGTTCCAGCATGGAACGACGAGGTCAAACCTGAAACAATCGCCAATTGCTTCCGGCACTGCAGGATCCGCACTGTCATCCCCGACCTCGTACAGAATCAGCAACTGGTTGTTGATCAAGAGGAGGCCGCCGATCTCCTGGATGAGAACGCCATGAAGGATCTGGAGGCACAGGTGCAGCAGTTCCATTACCGCAACCCGATGGACATCAGCAACCTTCTCAACTATCCAGATGAAGAGGTGGTCACCTACCTGCCAGACCTCAACGAGGTGATTCAGGAGCACCTTCCCACAGAGGTCGACAATGCAACTGTAAATGAAGACGACAGTGAAGAACTTCCTCCCATTCCAGCAGTTGACGCACACATGATGATCCAGTTGCTTGAAACCTTCTGGATGCAGCAGGCGTATACGGAGGACTACTTCATGACGGCACTGCAGCGGATGAGGGACAAGCTCCGGGCGATAAGAACACGCCAGATGGTGCAGGAGGGCATTCAGAGCTGTTTTGAACGAGCTTAAGTAGCACGTATGTAAGGTAAATCAGTTTACAAAAGTTGTGGGACCGAGAGAAATATATCGGATAACAGATCACGGAGGTTTGTCAGTTCCAGTATGGGGACGTACTCGGGACTGGAGATTTTTGGCAGTTTAGACAGGTTATCAGTTAAGGCAGTATCAGTTTAGGCAGGTTCTATTGTTCATGTAGAGTATATATAAAAATAGTTCTTATGATTCTCGAAGCATATTCGAGACGTCATAAACATGCTAGACACAGTTTCCTACGACTGTGTTCGGATCTGTGACAAACACCATATTCCATATGGATGGCGTGTCCAACTGACGTCAGCATCTCTGCACTGAGTTGACACAGGCAAAAGAGAGGCGTAGCAACAACACTCCCCCCTTCATCTCATAGCCTTGAGACCACATGCAGATATGAGACGATGAAATGGCGTACCCTCGATGGGCTTTGTGAGAAAGTCAGCAAGCTGCGACGCTGATTTTACATACTGGAGATCAATGGCACCATCGATAAGATGATTGCGTACAAAGTGGTAACGAATGTCCACATGCTTGGCCCTAGCACTGTAGCAACGTTCTTGGCAATTGCAATGGCGCTCTTGTTGTCTACATGAATCGTAGTTGGTCGTGCTTGAGGATAGCAAAGCTCTTCCAGTAGCGATCTGGCCCTTCTTGCACGCACATGGATATTGCACTGTATTCATCCTCAGCAGTACTAAGCGCCACAGTGCGCTGCAACTTTGACTTGAATACAATTAGACCCCCGTTCATTATCAACACCAAGCCAGTAGTAGATCGACGTGACTGTGTATTGCTGTCCCAATCAGCATCGCTCCAAGCAGTAAAAGTAGGTGGTCCATTGTTGCCCTTGTATGGGATGCCTATATCAGCAGTGCCCTTGAGATATCGCACAATACGAATGGCCGCAGTCCAATGTACTTCACGTGGATTCTCCTCAAATCGAACCAAATAACTCACCGCATACGCAATCTCGGGACGCGTTCCCAATGCAAGATACTGTAGTGCACCAACCAATGATCGATATGGACGACTTGACATACGTTCTTGCTCGGCATCCGACGGTGCAGTGTCCAGCTTTGTCATGAGTTGGCCCTTGTCACATGGATTCTTGACTGGATTAGCATCGATCTAATTGTACCTCTCAACAAGACGCTGGATAAACTGTGACTGATTCACAATCATCTTCTAGCTCAGAACATCATGTTCAATCTCCATCCCAATCACGAACTTGACAGGACCCAAATCTTTCATATTAAAGTGGAGATTGAGATGATCCTTCACACTCTTGATCTGTTCTTCATACTTTGCAGCAATCAACAAGTCGTCGACGTAAAGAATGATGTAGATGTAGTCATCATCAGCTTGTTTAAAAAAGATACACGGGTCACTCACACAAGCTTTGAAACCAATCTGGGAGAAAATTTTTGTGAAGGTATGATACCACACAGCAGACGCTTGATTCAGTCCGTATAGACTTCGCTTGAGACAACACACCTGTCCAGGTTCATGATCAACGCCACCAGGTACTCGCATGTAGATAGTTTCTTTCAATGGACCATGTAGAAACGCGGTTTCAACGTCACTCTGGTGTACCTGGTACCCAACTTGACAGCATATAGCAAGAAGCATGCGAATCGAGTTGAGTGTCGCAGCTGGTGAGTATGTTTCGTTGTAGTCAACTCCAAACGCTTGACTGAACTCTTGAGATAAAACTCGAGCTTTAAATCTTACAATCTCACCACGTTCGTTGCGCTTTAGAGCAAACATCCACTTGGTTCCCACAATGTGTGCAGCTTCCGGTGGTTTCACAAGCTCCGATACATCATGCTCACTCTGTGACATAAGCTCACGACGAACGGCTTGGTTCCATCCTCGCTGTTTGCAGATTGCATAGTCGACTGGTAAGAAGTAGGTACTTCACTCACAACATTTGCTCTTTCAGGTGGTGGCATCAGTCGCGGTCGCCTCGGCACACGATAGTTGTCGTTGTCTCGACGATTCTCCCCGACAACGACAGCATTTTCTGGTCGTAACACAAGTTGATTGTTGTCGGTAACTGGATCTGTCATTACTGAAACGGGTCGGTTCTCTTCGGGTGCTGGTAATACTGCCACAGGCTGTCGACCAAGTCGTTGCACACGTGGATGAAACACCAAACTACTAGGAGCAAGTTCCATAGAGGTTTCAGGTGCGACATCAGTCACTCTAGTGGGTTCTTGAACTGGTGGGTGTAGTTGTTGTTCTGGTACTGGAGGGGTGACACTCGGTTGTGAGTCTAGGTTTGGTCCCTCATCATCAACATCCATTGGTTGGGCAGCACCCGATGCGATTGGTTGCATTACAACAACATCATCATCATTTCGTGACAGCACAGGTCCTTTTTCACCAGCTACAACATGCACGTAACGTTGCGGTTCCACCTCTTGCAAGACCACAGATCTCACGACTTCAATCTTGTTCATGTCCTTGTTACACACTGTATCCTTTAGTGATTTCTAAATACCCCACAAGAATACACCGGAACGCCTTTAAGTCAAGATTGTTTCGCTTACTTTTGTCGATATGCGCATACCCTTTTGAAAAAATCACACGTAAATGACCAAGCAATGGTCGCTTCTTAAAACACAATTCAAATGGCGAATGGTCTGGACGTGCCTTTGTCGGGATCAAATTGATCACATGTACCCCAGCTGCCATCACTTCAGCCCACCAACGACGGTCCATGTTCTTGAGAACCATCGTGAAGCGTGTCGCTTCAACAATCGTCCGATTCATCCGCTCAACAACACCGTTTTGTTGAGGACTGTAGGGTACGGTAAGTTGGTGTGTGATACCATGTGCACGACAAATTGCAGCAAAGTTGCGGTTCACATATTTTCCACCATTATCAGTTCGAATGCACTTGATACGATGGTTCAAATGATTCTTATTCCATGCTTTGTACGTCTTGAAATGCATGAGTACCTTAGTTTTTGACTTCATGAAGTTGATTTTTTCTAAGTCGTGAATAATCGTCGATAAATGTTACAGAATACTTCGCCTTACCAAGTGATGGTACACGCATGGGACCCATCACATCACTGTGTACGACTTAAGAGGCACGATAGTCTTCACCTTAGATCTCTCACTCCGAGGGAATCTGGCTACACACATCTTGCCTTGTACACAGGTATCACACAATGAATCAGACTTGCACGCTGCGAGTTGGGCTGGAATGTCGTCACATGCGCGAGCGATATCTGTTAAACGACTTTCACTGATGTGCAAAATACGAGCATGTCACTTGTCGTGTAACACATCGTCAGTACATTTTCCATTGTTCTTGGTCACACTATGCCCTTTCTTGTTGTCACCAATCTCTTGGGTATAGTTATCACCAACTTCAGCAGAATCCCACTGGCCAACATCATGTCCATCACCGTCAAAAACATCACCAACACCGTAGTCGTAGCCGTCACAATTACCAACATCAAGATCACAGACGTTTGACTCACACACAGGCTCGTCATAGGCACGATTTGCTGCTTCCGCATCCACAGTGTACGACTTAGACACACGCGGCACCTGAATGAATGTCTTTCCACGATGTGATATGATCCACATGTCACGCTTGAACAATATCTCAGCGTTATTCTCAGTCAATGCTGTTACCGAGATCAACCGTTTGTCCAGTCCAGGCACATGCAATGCTGCGTCAACGTTACGCGGCAACCGTTGTTTGCTTTGAAACCAATTGTACCAGATCCAATAGCAGAGAGTTGATTCCCATCGGCCATTCCTACACATGTCCCTTGGGCGAAGCGTTTTTAGGTTAAAAAATCGTTCTCCGCAAAGGCCATATGGGACGTGGCCCCACTGTCTACAAGCCAACCCTTGATGGGTGCGCATATTGCAGAGAATACATGTTCTCCTTCTTCATTCATGGGAAAGTTAGCCTCTTTGCGTCCGGACTTCTTGCACCGGTAACACTTGCCCTTGAACTTGCCAATATCATTCTTCTTATGTATAGGCATTTTTCCCTTTCCCTGACAATGGGCTTGGCGTCGAAACCCAAACTTTTCTTTACCCGGTCTTCCAACACGTAGGGATGCCTCAGTGACTTCTCGCTCTCGCATACGCTAATACTCCCTGCGTAACATCTCCTTGATTTCCAATAGGTCTACACCGGGTTTGTTCTCAATTACTTTCACGATCCCGTCGTAGTCCGACGACAAACTTCCGAGCAACACCACGAGCAATTCCTCTTCACCCATGAGGTCTCCAATGGCCTCCACAGACATTACCAAGTTGTCAAACTTCAGCATGTGTTCCGAGATATCATCTCCTTGTCCCATGCGAATTTCATGCAGCTTCTTGCGCAGGTTGATGCGGCTTTGCAGGTTACGCTTCACAAAATACTTCTCAAGGATCAGCCAAGCCTCCATCGCCATGGTTGCAATGCGCACCATCATTTGGAATGGGGGACTTCGACGCATGGACACAATCGCTAACGCCTTATCATCATCGACTCTCCATTGGTCCGTCTTCATATCCACGTCATCAGTCTTCATGTTAATGTGTCCACGTAAGCCCTTTTTCGCCAATGTCATAGACGTCCCGTATGACCAGATAAAATAGTTCCCCTCGTTCAGAATGTCATTCGTCTAGGTGTTCATGGCGGCGGCAGTCTTTGGGCTCATAACCTATAGTTGTTATAAGCAGAGGAGTGGGTGTCTTGCTGGTCTTGATGTTAGCGAGTAAAATGGAAATTGATTCATTCAGTTAAGTTATCTATCCTACCCTTTTACTGACAACAATTTGTACAGTTATTCTAGATCTTATGTTCTAGAACTATCGACGAATCGTCGATATTTACATGTATAGTATATATAAAAACCGTTCTTATGATTCTCGAAGCATATTCGAGACGTCATAAACATGCTAGACACAGTTTCCTGTAACAGACACCATCTTCCATATGGATGGCGTGTCCAACTGACGTCAGGGTCTCTGCACTGAGTTGACACAGGCAAGAGAGAGGCGTAGCAACAACAGAAACACTTAAGAGCACCTCCATACCGGAAATAGCGATACATGGTACCACAAAATATTACAGAAATTGTGGTAAAGCGTACCGTAAAATTGGTACGTAATTAGGGGCATAATCATAGACACCCCTATAGGTGTAGCTGTGGTAGAGGGTACCACAAATTTTGTCGGTACCATAGTCGGTACAAAAGGTGGTACGATAGTGGGCACCACAATCGGTACCACAGTTGGTACCCCAGTCGGTACAGCTGTTGACACAACGGTGGCGGACAGGGACGAGGCGTGGATAGGACGTCTGAGAAGATGAGACAACTGGCACGGTTACCTGACAGTAACCCGAAGGGAAGCGGTCGAATGGTCGACAAAATGCGTAGGAATGGGTAGTTCTGATTGGCTGATATTAGATTTTTGGTAGATATTAGGATATAAGCAATAATAAAGTTCTCCGTTTGCGTACGATCGTGCAGATCGCTTCAGGGACGGCACCTTTGCGTCTCCCTTCCTACTAAATACCTCTACGTCCCGGGCGGGAGCACTTAGTGCATTTTTTGGCCCACCGGTAGGTGTAGATTGTGAGAACTCACCCGCAACTCCACCCGCTGTGTCAGCGGTTTTTCTTTTAAAGGTTTTTTGGTCTCGGGAACGTAATCGAGTAGTGCGCTCTCACCTCTTCCCCATAAATCCACGTTTTTTGGCCCCTAGTTGTTCGGCTGCTTCAAGCGCCCCACGGGAATACTAGGCGGATTTATCGTCGATCGGCCCGTCGAACGCGCTGATCGACCGTCCCTCTAAGGCTTAAGTTTGGAATACAAGGCGTTTTGAGTATTCTATTGACGGATTAAGTTTAAGGAGGCTCTGTGATTGGGCAGTGAAGATTTCCGCTGCCTTATCGAGTACCCCTTCGCCGATCAACACCTGATCGACACACTGCGACTCGCGACCCGCGCTCAGCTGCTCGCAACTCGCGCCAACTGGCTGATCAGCGACTTTTAACACCAGATCGAGCCTGATCGAGTCTGATCACCGCTGATCGACGACTCTTAGTGCCTGCCCAAGCCTGATCACTGTTGATCACACCTGATCGCACCTGGTTCAAGCTTGATTGCGCCTGATCATCGCCTGATCGCATCAGCCGACTCATCACAAGTCAACTCAGTCTTGCCACAAGGAACTGTAGTGTGCCATCCCCACCACCTGGAGAGCGACCCACGCCTAAGCCGTCGGGTACACAAGGTAAGCAGAAACACAAGCAGTCAAGGACAACCGGAGGACCCCCTTCGTCAGTCGGCAGTCCGGGCGCCGTGGTACCGCCTGATCAAGCCTCAAAAACTTTGATCAGACGCTCCACCACATGGTGCGCATGCCCGGATCTTTGGGCGAAGCGGGATATCACCACTACTCTACGCAAGATGGCGCTGATGTGGACGTGAAAACGGAAGCAGAAGCAGAAGTGAAGATAAAGGTGGAAAAGGAAGAGGTGGTTGTGACGATGGAAGGCAGTTCGCCGTCGTCATGCCTGAAGAAGAAAGAAAATGCTGATTATCAGGACCTGGGGAGGTATCCTGATGAGATAAAGGAGTAGAAGAAGCCTCAACCACCTTCCAAGCTCCTTCGGGAGCCCCTGCGGATCATAACGCAAGTTATGATCCGCCAACTACATGTGCATATGATGATCTGGATTGGAAGCCGTTGGTGAAATACTACGACCCGGACCGACCGAAGGCGTTACTGAAGGCGCCGGGTTCGGAGAGCGATGAAAGTCGAACAAGTATGCCACCATCAGCATCCGCTCTGGAAAGGACGTTTCATATGAAGGAGCTGAAGAATTCCTTATTGATGGATTCAATTATGAACCTACTCGTGGTCACGATCAGTGGAAAACTGAGCGAGCCGGTTAGTCGACCAATAACAGACGAGAAGGACAAGATTCAGTTGGTGTTAGGGCTGACACGTTTGATTAAGCAAGCTGGTCTGACTACAGGCGCCTAAGATGCCAAAGAAGTGTTTGATCTCGACCCTGAAGACGTCGCGACCACTACCGAACAGCTGTTCGGACTGTTGGTGCCTATAGTGGGTCAATCCTCTAAGGTAGAACCACCTCGTACTATGCTAACAATCGAAGCAAGTCCGTCGATCCACGTGGCAGAACACACGGGATCATCGTTTTACGAATCTGCCCCTTCCGAAGGCGATGAAACTGAAGTGGAGTCGAGCAGTGCCGGAAGTATGGAGCCCAAGCTCACCAGGATGACAGTTTGTCAGAAGGACGAACCCAAGTT
>CM047587.1:41621369-41636968 GCA_026184515.1 Peronosclerospora sorghi | reverse complement strand
AGGGTACACACTCGACACCGCCATGTCAATTGTATGTATCCTTGTCAGTATCTAATCTGTTTATTTTGCCCAATCTATCCTTCAAAAATTCAACAGCAATTTTTCGCATGTGGCAATCAATACAACCAGAGAGTCTTGCATGTAGAGACAACAAGTACCTTTGTTTCTCTTTTATAAATTTTTCAGGGTGGTGGAAAGTCTTTGTGAAAAAGTGTCCTATTCTGTGAATTTAAAAAAGGGTACTATTCTGTGAAATACTTCCAAGTGTCCTATTCTATAAAATTTCTCATGATAGAAAGATTACGTCAGATATATAATCGGGACCGGATGTCGGCTACCTTCGAGTTGAGAAAGATTTCACACGAATGGACAGGGATGAGGATGAGGTCCAATCGACCTAGTCTTCATTCTTAAGAGACCTTCTCAGGTGTTTGATATATATTTGATGATCTGATGAAAGGGTAGCCAAGAATTGGAGACTCGGAAATCTCAAGCTGACTGGCCCAAGTTTTACTGAGATTTCAAGGTACAGTACTACAGCTTTGGTTTATTTGTACTGGCATATGCGAAGTAGACCCGAAGAGACGCCGACCGTATCTACACCGGTTAAATGTGGCTGGTCTAACGGATCGATGCTCTGCGGCCCATGTGCATGTGAAAGACTTTGGAGTACTCTGGTTGATCGGGCGCTGGCGGATCGGCTCACTTTGCTACCACTAGAGAACACTGATGAACTTGAACATACTTTGAGGATTTTCCAACGTGCCATGAGGCGGGGACCCGAAGTAGCCATGGGATTGAGCCGGTCAGATCGAAATCGCAGCTCGATCCGACCAAAGCAGCTGCAGCTATACTGGATTGGCATATGGTGTGCGGAAGAGATTGACAGCACGGGATTGGGAGGCAAGAATAGCCAATTAGAGTCGTATCGGAAGAAGAACAATCCACCATGTGTTATCGGCAAAATCTGTCGTGTTGTCCACTTCGTAGATTTTCTTCTTAGTGTGGATCTACGGGATACCCATATGAATCGCTATCTGAGGGAATAATCCGTTCTTCTGCTTTAGAATCAGATCGCTAGCATCCTGATGACCTGCTCAATTACCGAGGAGCATACAGCTGTTATACATAATTTGAGTATACCAAGGATTCTGACCGAGAAATATCGATTGATCAGGTCGACCTCGATAAGGGAACTACTCCAATCCACCATAAGGTATACGACAACTTGCACAAACGTCTTACAGGGGCCAAATCTTCGCCTCTACAAACAAAAAAACCGTGTTCCAAACACAGTCAGTTTCTTGAGTGTACGTTCCTGGGGTAACTTCCGTCGATGAACTTCAGGTATCCATATACTATACTACCTAAGGATTTAACACGCTTGAGAAGATTTTGTTTACCCTCTTTCAGCTGAACCAAAGGCGTTCCGACTTGTATACACTTAAAGGAAATCGTAAGCTGGTCTATGTTTTACCCCAGAACCTAATGTGCACCACATTAGCACATGTGACCTCTATATCCTTAAATTATATCACATGAGTGGTCCATGTTACCTGTCGCAGAGTGGCATGTAGCCTGAATTTCTTTAGTACTCCGATCTGGTCCCCGCGCTTCATCTGTTATTCGATCGATCTTGCTAATAAGAGCGAGAACGGGTCTCCATTATCACGTATCCAACATAAATGGCAGCGAAACTATCTGGTTTAAGAAAGCATATAACCTCGTGATGTCTAGCATTCAGCACTATTATAGAATATTGGGAACTATATAGTGCGTCTCCATTTGTCCCCACTTGTATTATCCCGACCGATGCATCTGCTTTTTCCCTTAAAAGATTGCGGAGAACGCGATCCTTTCTATGAATATACACAAACATATAACCTCTTCTTCTATGAAAAAAATGGAATCAAATCTCATGTTTAACATCATAATAACAGATTGATTGACTTTACCCTGGAAAGCACTTCCAATAATTAGGACGATCTGATCCTTCCCTTTCCGTCGCAATACTTTTGGCACATAAGTGCTGTGAGACACTAATTTTTCTTCGTACTTTCCATGTAGATCGATCACGAAGCAACCCTCGGTCTGTAAATTAATCGTTAAAATTAGCTGCACCTATCCTCTGTAGTCATGATGCTCCGTAGAAATTATGGCGTCTTCCTAGCATTGTCTCCTCATCCAACCGTCGCACAATTCGGATTTCGTCCTGTGTACCTTTCCTATAAGACACCACGGCATTAGTTCCATTTTACAGTTCGTATTTTGCAGTGTTTCCACCAGAAAAAATGGGCTTTGTTCAAAAAAACGTTTAGGTCCTTGCGAACGCATTCTACCTGGATAGGATATATGTGCCAAGGTCGTTTGTTTGGTGTGCTGGAGTTACTCGATATTTAATTAATCTCTCGGTCCAATGAATGCTCGAGCATCTGCATCATTCATTACCGTGTATGACACCGGTACCTCTCTTCCTGCGAATCCTTGGCGTGGCTTCACTACTATTAAATCGAGAAGATCAATTTGCCTTTTTCCTTATAGGAACAGTGGGATTCGCTGGTTTGTTGCTGATGATTGTAACTGTTCCTTATTTTCACCCTTGGATGGGCTGTGAATAAAAATGGTTGAATAAAATCTGATCACCGATTTTTTGCACTTAGTGTTATGACCTCTTCCCCCAACAATGAAGGCTGAAGCGCCGCGGCCATCTGCGCCGGGGCAAATATTGCCCCCTCTTCAGTCTGCGATTAGGGCGTTTTCCATGCTCTTCAGTTCCTTGTCCATCCGAAACTCGTACTAAAAAGACCTCTCAGGTGCTGGGTACTTTATCATCACCCACTTCCCTATTTTTTGTAATCTTTAATTATTGAACCGCACTGAGTTTATCGTCTTCTGAACCTATTGAACGGCACTGAGTTTAGCGTCTTCTGAACCTATTTAATGACACTGATTCATCGATCCTTCAATAGATCACCGTGCATCAACTATATGAAGGTTACATTCCCTTAGGGCGTGGCTTCTCACAGCCATTAATTCTGGTTCGTCCATCTAGCTTATCTGAGAAGGGACTCCGGGGTCCTCCTAATTGCTACTCCCCATCCTTATCGAACTTTTGCTACGTTGGGGGGTATCTGGATTTATTATTGTTTATTTATACATTAGGGGGTGATACCCGTAGTTCCGACTGATTGTTTCATTTAACTTTCTTTAAACCACAGTATATCTACATTTACTTTGAAACAAAAAGAAAAAGTTTAGTTTTTGCTGTTTACAACTGCTGTGCAATCGGAACATTGACTGCTCCCATCATTGGGAGATTTTTCAACCTCATTCAACGTATTGCTTCGTCATAAACGACGTTGCGCAATTACTCGTAATCAAGCAGACTCGGCTTTCAAAAGGACGGAGATGTTCTCCAGTGATGGCAACCATGAAAAGGCGATGTACAACTTGCCATGTGAGAACACGTACCTTGTGAGACATATTCCAACCTTGTGCAGCGTCTGTCCCTGTGACTTGTTTACCGTCATCGCATAGGCCAAGCGCACAGGAAACCGCTTCCGATGGACCATGTAGGGCAGGCTTAATTGTTCAGCTGTTAGTGCAATGCGCGGGATAAAGCAAACGAACCCTGCATGACCACCAACCAAGACTTCAGCCTTAATCACACCTGCGGAGCACCGGCAGACAATGAGTTCTAGATCCACCACCTTATCTCCCTCCATCCGCTACCGCACCTGCTTGTACAACTTCGAGCATGGCTTGAAGTTCCCCCATGATGCGCCCATCCAGATGTGGAAAGGCATTCATGCGGCCACCAATGCTGTTGTCGATGATAAGAACTGCGAGAACTACCTTGGCTTACCGGGCTCCGTCAACTGCGATCCCATTCGGTGGTACAGGGAACCTTGGGGTCGAAAGGCGTACACCCCTCCCTGCATGAACCGTTCATCCAACCTGACGTGAGCGTCAGCGCGCTGTTTTAAGCCGTGAGTTTGGTCCGGAACACCCGGGTAATAGGCGTTGGATCCTGCAGCAGACTCCGTAACTGCTCTAGTGTCTGTGCCAATGGTGGGACGTTGGCCAACTTGGCACGGTTTCAGCACATGGTGAAACGTGGTTGATCTAGGACCCTTCACACGCTCCTCAATCCAATGGAGCTCCCTGCAGTTGTGTCAGAAGAGGTTAGCCCGGTTAAGCACAAAGCGCAGCGAGGCAGACTTTGCGGGGATCTCTTGACGTGCGTGGAGGAACTCCGGTTCAGCGGCACGTAATCTTTCTAGCAGGAGCTGCCGTGCGCTATGATCACGTCTTGCCGCTGCAGGAGCTTGGAGTCGTTGTTTTTGTTCTTCTGGAGTCTCAAGAATACGTTCATGAGCACGCAGCTCCTGAGCCAGTCGATTTCGCCGTGAACGCGGACTCTCTGCCTGAGGTAGCATTGGGGAGGGGCGGCGGGTACTCAATTAGGGAGCAGGTAGGGTGGGCTTTTTTATTAAAGTGGTATTTAATTAGATCCGACTTATAATATAGTTAGAATTCGATTAGGTGCCGGATTGCGACATCAATTCTTGTTTCAATTCTTTCTTTATATATATGGATCGAGATATTCAATTAGTTAAGGAATCGCGATATCAATTCTTTCATTATATAGATAGATCAAAAAAATCGATTAGGTACGGGGTCGCGAGCATCATTATGTTATATACATTGATCGATATATTCGATTAGCTACGGGAGCGCGCATCGCGACGACACGAATCGAGATGAATTCTGTTGTTATATAGATTTTATACATGGTATCTATTACGTACCAAGATGTACAGAGTTAGTACTGTCATGAGACTCCATTACATAACAGCCAATATATTTGCTAAATATCTTTTTTCTAATCATGTATTGTCTTAAAAGAGCAGTTTGGATTATAAATTCCTCTAACCCGTGTTCCGATGTGGACACTTCACCAATCCAAGCTGAAGTTTTTTCGTTATTATATCATTCATATATATGTTAGTTTAGACTTAATATATATATACATCAACTGTAGGGATGACTATGGCCACTCACCTTGCTATGCCCTCCCACTATGGTCACATACCGTAAACCAAACCACCATCTCACCAAGATCACTTGTCCTCTTCGTTTCATGTCCAACGATCCCTATCCCATCGACGCGATTCATAGCGAAAATGGTACCGGCCAACGCTGAGAAACGTTAATCCAGGAGGCTTAACAGGTTCGAGTCGAGTGTTTTAGGCTCTTCCTTTATGCCTATGTTCAGAAAAAGGGCCTGATCGGCCTGAAACGGATAATATATTTAGCCATAAATGTAATCTGAAGATTGATCAGGTTCCTCTTACTGTCGTGAGTATACCTGTTGATGAATTAACCAGATCAAAGGCAATCATGAAGCAGGATCTTTTCCTAGGGAGTCGCGAGGGTATTGAAAATATCACGTACCCGAGAAATTGTTTTAACAAGCAAAGGTAACCGGCAATAATAAAATATCAACAATAAAAGGTGACTCTATTGTTTCATCTCAGGTGATAAAGTATGATGGTCAAGTCGGCCTTTGCTCATAAGGTTGGGTGTTACATGTATTCAATCCAACGTCAAAATTGTGCGAAGGCGCGTACCTCAACAAATATCGGAGTAAAGTGAAGGTCACCTTCGCTGGATTATTGGTCTATTATTTCGACTAGTGGGTTGGAAATTGTCTCCTAAAAATTGTAATGTACTTTATGGTTTCTGTAAGAATACGCCTCGCCCTAGCTCATTCATTACTATTCCTATCATAACATAGTTGGCTGGGAGAAACCCCATCTATGGAGCCAGATTCAGCTTTATGAAGGTATACTGGCGCCTTGCCAAGTCAGGCAGATTCATATTTGCATGGAAGATCGAAGTAAATCAAAGCTGTGGGTCAATAGAGACACGAGCGGAGTTCCGACTCGTGCCACTATTATTGAAGTCCTCTAAGAACTTGTTAATGATATGGCGCGAAGAGAAGAGAGAGCCGAAAGTGACCGGAGGGGGCGAAGGTGCTTCAGGAAGTGGAGCAGATGATACTTGCTCGGCAGAAGGAGAATTTGAAATTAATTTATTTATGAATGATTTAACCAACTAGTCTGTGACGTCATTCTGTGACGTCATCCATTGACGTCATACTATGACGTCAGTTACAACTAGACAATATACAAACATGCAACATCCATAAGTACGGATGTACAAACATGCAATATGCATAAGTTCGGATTGCATCAGCAACCCTCAACACGCCCACTCAATTCGAACGTGCGCAAATGCAGAGTGCCTCCCTCAAGTACTTGTGGCGCGGTCCATGAAGTCCCTTCGTCATGATGTCCGCCGACATGTTCGTCGTTTCGCAGTACTCAATCTTAACTTCGCCGCGCTTGACTTCATCACGGATGTGGTGGTACTTGATATCGATGTGCTTGGCGCGGTCGTGGTTCACCGGGTTCTTGGTCATCTTGATGCAGGACTGGTTGTCTTCACGGATCATGAGTTCTGGTACTTCTTCGTTAGCAGCCGCCTTGATTTCGCGAAGCAGAAGATGAATCCACTTGCCCTCTTAAATCGCTAGACTTAGCGCGATATATTCTGCTTCACTTGTCGACAGTGACACACTTGTTTGCTTCTTGATGCCCCAACTTACTGGCGCACCCGATAGCATAAATACGTAGCCAGTAGTCGACTTGCGGTCAGCAAGGTCACCTGCCCAGTCCACATCCGAATAGACACGAAAATAAATCTTCACACTTGGTTTGTAACAGATTCCATGCGTTTTGGTGCCTTGAATATAGATAAAATGCGCTTGACTGCAACCCAGTGTTCCTCTTGGGGGTTCTCCATGAAGCGCGTCACAAAGTTTACAGCATGGCCAATATCCGGTCGCGTTGCAGCTGTCAGAAGCATTAAAGCACCAACGGCTTCACGGAATGGAACGTCGATCTTGTTTGTCGAATTACTTGATACCAGTCGAGAACTGACATCTATGGGACTTACCGTAGCTTTGCACTAATCCATTCCAAAGCGTTTGAGGATATCGTCGATATAACGACGCTGATACATGGTCACGCTGCCATCTTCATCGCCCACCAGCTCTATCCCTAGAATGAATGTGCACTTGCCGCTGTCCGTCATCTCAAAGCGTGTCTTGAGTTTTGTCTTGGTACTTGTAATCAGTTCGAGCGAACTTCCAGTCACCAGTACATCGTACACGTAAACCAGCACAAAGACACAATGCCCATCCGAAGTCATGATGTAAAGACATGGATCGAGGGCCGATGCTCCAAAACCGATCGATCAAATGAACTCGTCGAAAGTCTCATTCCACACCCGCGATGCTTGCTTGAGACCGTAGATCGCCTTGATCAACTCGAGGCAGTCAAAATCACCGTCCATCTTGACGCCTTCAGGGACGGCGCAGAACACTTTTGCCTTCATCACGCCATACAGGAAGGAACGCAGTCACCACATCAAGTTGGTCGAGGGTCCATCCAAAGTAATTGGCAATGGCAATGATCATTCGCAACTTCACATACTTGATCACGGGCGAAAACGTCTCTGTGTAGTCAATCCCATACTTTTGGCGAAACCCTTTTGCCACAAGTCGTGCCTTTTATTTCTTGATCGACCCATCCTCCATGCGCTTGATCTTGAAAACCCACTTTGTTCCAATGGCGCTTTGTCCGTTGGGTAATTTGGACGCACGAAAAACACCGCGAAGTTTCATCGAGTCGAGCTCCGCGTTGATTGCCTTGCGCCAGTGAACTTGACCTGGGCCACTCACTGCTTCTTCATATGATGAAAGTTTCATAAAGTCCCCTGCCACTTCGACAGCGTTTGCACTCGCATGCCAAAACGCAGGAGAAGTCTGTGCTTCATGTCGATCTTCCGACTTTCTTTCTTCATCTTCATTGGACCAACGTGAAGGATGGTTGTCCGGCGCACTTGCTTCTTCCAATACGGGTCGTCGGCGAATTGTACGCGTGGATGGGGCTGATATCTCTGCATCATGAGGACGACTTTTGCGCTTGCCTGTTTGCTTGTAATGAGTTTGATCCGGCACTTCATCATCCAGACTGAGGGAGTCGAAATCAAGTTCATCTGCATCATCACTGGAGGTTGGCGGCGATAGTCCAAAGGCGGATTCGTCAAAATTGACATCGCGACTGATGACCACCTGCCCGGCCTCGATGTCAAAGACGCGATACGCTTTGGATGCTTCTTCGTATCACAAAAATATTCCAGTGCGAGCCTTGGGGTCCCACTTGAGCCGCTTTTCCCTTGGTGTCAGTATGTAGACTTGACAGCCGAACACCCCCATGTGCTTGACACTTGGCTTGGAGTTGTGGATAAGCTCGAATGGGGTCTTGTGCACAACCTTAGACGATGGCAGACGATTTTTGATGTAGATTGCTGCCATTGCTGCTTCGGCCCAGAAGCACTTTCCCAGCTTAGCATGATGGAGCATGCTGCGACCAATCGTGACGATTGTTCGAATAGCGCGCTCCACCGTGCCGTTGGTTTGGTGTGCGTATGGCACTGTCGTCTGCTGCTCAATACCTTCATCTTCGTATAATTCTCGAAGCGAGTTGGTCGCGAACTCGCGAGCTCCGTCGTGTCGAACGAACTTGACCTTGCTGCCAAACTGATCTTGTACCATATTGATGTATCGAGTGATGTGGGATTCACTCTCCGATTTTTCTCGTAGACAAAACCCCTTCATACATCCACTTGCTTCGTCCACAATCAGTAGTAGATACTTGCTTCAACCCAGAGAATTTGTCTCCATGGGTCGGCAGATGTCGATGGGGAGTATCTCGAAATTGTCGTATCTTCGCTTGTCCTGATTGCGTGGGAATGGTTTTTGGAACATTTTCCCTTGCTGGCATCCTCGACATTCACTTGATCCATTTGACTTGAGGGGTATCTTCACATCCTTGATCATGTTCGTGGTAACCATCTTGCGAAGCACATCAGTTGGGGCGTGTCCCATCCGCGCATGTAAGTCAACGCTGTTGTTCTCGCTTGTTGTTGCATTAGCATATCGATGAGCTGTGTGAAGCCAGTAAAGGCCATCTACTAGATCTGCTGTTGCCACCACTTGTTGCGATCCTCTGCGAGCGACAAACATCTTGGTCCCATCGGACACCACTTGAATTGCCGTGCTTGTTGATCTGTGGCACTGAAAGGAGGTTCTTGCTCATGCTTGGTACATAAAGTACGTTCTTGACCTCGATTTCGCGCTCTTCACCGTCGGGCAGAACCACCTTTTCAAAGATAGTTCCAACACCCTCGATATCCACTTTGTTTCCATCCGCCACCAATATTTCACCGTCGTCGCGCTTGTTCAGTCTTGAAAATTTGGTCTTGTCGTGGCATATGCGGTGTGTTGCACCACTGTCGACTGCCCACATTCGGACACGTCCTTTTTGGCGGAGAGTCCACACTCCAACGATACTGCAAACGCTACATAGTCGTAGTCTCTGTCTTCATCACGATATTGTCCCCGCTGGACATTGTTCGCCCCGCATCCACGACCATTTCCGCCGCGTCGGGCTCCTCGACTTTCATTCTTCTGCTTGGTACAACAGCGATCCACAGTGTGTCCCACCTTTCCACAGTAGGTGCACTTGTATTGCTCGCGCTCAGTGTTGAAGGCCTTGGCTGCATCTTCAGTATTGACCACCGTCGCTGTTGTTGCCACCATCTCCCCTAGACGCTTGGCGTGCTCATTCGTGAGCACCTTCACAATATCTTGGGTACGAAGTTCTGTGCTGCTCATCTCCAAGTTCAGAACAACGTTCTCAAAACTCTTCGGGAGGCTGAGCAGCAGGCAAATTGCGACGTCTTCGTCCTTCATCTTCGCACCGATGCTGCTAAGCTTGGCGGAGATGTTCAGTACCTCGTTGCAGTGATGCATGACGTTGGCGCCTTCAGCCATATTTATGCTGAAGAGCTGCCGCTTGAGGTAGATCCTTCCAACTTTCTGGGACCCACCATAGAGTTCCTTGAGACGCTGCCACGCAGCCCACGCTTTCTCGCAGTTGTCGACTACATGGTGGTAATCCACACCCATGTGCAGCAACATCATTCCGAACGCGATGTTGCTGGTCTAGACATAGTCGTACTTCGCCCGAGGATCCACGAAGATCGTGGAGGTCTCCCGGTTGACAGCGTGCCATACTGACTTTCTCAAGAACACCCCATGCATGTATCGACTCCAAGTCGCATAGTTGTCCCCATCAAACTTATCGATGAGGACGTTGGAGAATGCATGGCTGGCAGAAGACATTGCGCTTGGGCTCATAACCTGTTAATGATATGGCGCGAAGAGACGAGAGCGCCGAGAGTACCGGAGGGAGCGAAGGTGCTTGAGGAGGCGGAGCAGATGGCACTTGCTCGGCAGAAGGACAATTGAAAGTGATTTATTTATGAATGAATTAACCAGCTAGTCTGTGACGTCATTCTGTGACGTCATCCAGTGACGTCATACTATGACGTCAGTTACAAGTAGACAATATACAAACATGCAACATCCATAAGTACGGATGTACAAACATGCAACATGCAAAGGTCGGATTGCATCAGCAACCCTCAACAGAACTGTCATATTATTGCCATCCCGAATCTTCTCAGTACTTCTCTTTCGCTTGCTGGTTTCTTCTATAAGATCGACACGCGTGATGCGGTTTGTAGTGCACGCACTGACCCATGTCTTCCCTTTCTCTGGTTTTCTTTGTTCTTCCCCACCTTAACGCTATACCCTAGATTGTTCGCATGGAGTGCGACTAATATATCCTCAAGGAATTAAAAACGACATCAGGATGGTGGAGGTTGCAGAATTATTGCCGTTTTATGTCCGCTTTCAGGGTTGTGAAACGCGTCGATGGGATAGGGATAGTTGGACGTGAAACGAAGAGGACAAGTGAGCTTGGTGAGATGGTGGTTGGGTTAACGGTATGTGACCATAGTGGGAGAGCATAGCAAGGTGAGTGGTCATAGTCATTCCTATAGTTAATGTCTACAATTAAGTCCAAACTAACATATCATTTTATTTTAATTGGTATTTAGTTTGAAATAGGCACTTCGCCGTTTCATTTTTGGTTACCTGATGTATATATCTACTTCTATAATATAAAACCGTTATTTTCTGTCCGGCTGATGAGGCAAAATATTTACAAATATGCTCTACTTCTATAATCTGTCTGTCCGTCTGCTGAGGCCGTAACTAATCGAATTCCAACTGTACTAGAAATCGGACCTAATTTAATTCGACTATATAAATAGCGCTTTTACAGAAGGAAAAACTATCTGACAAAAAATATAAAATACAATTTTGGCTTCAAGAATCATAGCTCTGTTGAAGACTAATCCGTGGTAGTACTATTGACATGCAGATCAGTGTTAACGAGTATATAAGTGGTTAGGAATAGCGCTTTAATATCTACCTATTTAAAATTTTCCGTCCCTGTGACGTTCCCGGTCACGTAGTTGCTTCTATGGTTTATTCTTATATAATATCCGCCCCGTCGGTACGACGGAGTACTACACTAGTATGTGAACGATATAGTCACGAAAAAACTTCCGCTTGGATTGGTAAAGTGTCCACATCGGATCTTCAATGGGTTAGAGGAATTTATAATCCAAACTGCTCTTTTAAGACAATACGTGTAGAAATTAGAAACAATGATATTTAGCAAATATATTGGCTGTTACGTAATGGAGTCTCATGACAGTACTAACTCAGTACATCTTGGTAAATAGTAGATATCATGTATAAAATCTATATAACAACAGAATTCATTTCGATTTAATGTCGTCCATGCGCGCTCCCGTACCTAATCGAATATCTCGATCAATGTATATTACAGAATGATGGTCGCGATCCCATACCTAATCGAAATGTCTCGATCTATCTATATAATGAAGAATTTAAAATGAATTGATATCGCGATTCCTTACCTAATTGAATATCTCGATCCATATATATAAAGAAAGAATTGAAACAGAAAGAATTGATGTCGCGATCCCGTACCTAATTTAATTCTAACTATACTATAGTCGGATCTAATTAAATTCCTTTTTAATAAAAAGCCCACCCTACCTTCTCTCTATTTAGGTACCCGCCGCTCCTCCCCAATGCTACCGCAGGCAGAGAGTCCGCGATCACAGCGAAACCGATTGGCTCTACAACGGCATGCTCCTAAACGTATTCTTTAGATGCCAGAAGAACAAGAAGAACGACTCCAACCTCAGGAAGCGGTAAGACGTGCTGAGCGCGCACGGCAGCTCCTGCTAGACAGATTACGCGCCGCTGAACCGGAGTTCCTCCACGCACATTAAGATATCCCAGCAAATTCCGCCTCGCTGGGCTTTGTGCTCAACCGGACTAACGTCTGACTGACACAACTGCAGGGAGATCCATTGAATTGAAGAGCGCGTGAAGGGTCCTGGATCAAACCTTTGACGCCCCCTTTTCTCGATATGCTGCGACCAGGGCAAGGTGTCCAACGTCTCACCATTGGCACAGCACCAGAGCCGTTACGGAGTCTGCTACGGGATCAAAAGACTATTGCCCGTGCGTTCCACAACATCATCAAGGCGTACAAAACCGCGCTGTCGTTTACGTCCCTGGGTGCGAAGTTGTAAGAACGGAGAGTTGTACGCCTTTCGACTTCAAGGTGCGGATGGTATCGCTGTTGCCGGATACCGGTCAGCCAAGGAAGTACTCACAGTTGTATATCACCGACAACAGCATGCCGCTTGGTGGCCGCAAGAACGTCTTTCTACATCTGGATGGGCGCATCATGGGAGAACTTCAAGCCATGCTCGAAGTTGTACAAGCGGTGCGGTAGCGGACGGAGGTAGATAAGGTGGTGGATCTGGAACACATTGTACGCTGGTGTTCCGCACGTGTAATTGAGGCAGAAGTCTTGGTTGGGGTGATCATGCAGGTTACGTTCGCTTTATCCCGCCCATTTCACTAGCAGCTAGGCAATCAAGCCTGCCCTACAAGGTCGATAGGAAGCGGTTTCCTGTGCGCTTGACCTATGCATTGACGATAAAAAAGTCACAGGGACAGACGCTTCATAAGGTTGACAAATGTCTCGCAAGGGACGTGTTCTCGCATTGCCAGTTGTACGTCGTCTTTTTGTGGTGGAGTCGAGTTCGAAATCAAACACCGAAGTGTCCTGAACCCGACTACCATCGTGCCCAGCCGACCAAATTACGGGGGGGGGGGGGGTGTACCCCGTGAACCTTCGCCTGCATCCCGATCGGGTGACTGATCCGCACTGCAGGACGCCTGGTCCGATTTATCTTCATTCTTCTCACCTTGTGTACCCATTGGTTTGGGTGGCAACACAAACGGTGGACCGTCGCGCAATATGAATGTCAAGATTCAATCTCAACCCGCCTCAACGGAAACTATTGAAGATGATGCAGCATCGGAAGGATCTACATGTCTGTTTGACCGACAATAATTTGGGTCCAGCTGTAGTCACACGGTGTAGTACATCGACTTATGTCTCGACCATTTCATGGATACCAAGACATAAAACAAGTGCTCCGCTCCTCCCTTCTATCTTCGTGTTCAAGATGAAGGCCACTGTGCGCAAGTTTTATTATGCTATTGCTAAGAGATATTGCACTGAAGATGATTGGAATACCACCAATATTATCGTGCATGATCTAGAGAACAAACGAATCAATCGCTTTTATGGTCTGTTGAATATTCACAAACCCACTCTGGTCATTTGCCCGATTGTTACGTACGCGCAATCCATTACTCAAGGTCTCTCCAAGTGGTTATATCACGTTATGCAGCCATACCTAGTGAAGACTCCCACCTACGTGAAGGATTCCTATCAACTTATTGATGATCTCAAGAAAATTCAAGCATGTCAAGAACATCAAGTGATCACGTTCGACGTCGTTTCGCTCTATAATTCGATCCCAATATCGAAGCGCTTTACGCCATCCAACAAATTGTTGCGACGGGTCCCAAGGCATACGCTATTATGCATGGACTGGAAGTTGTGCTCAAGTCGAACTATTTCTAGTTTGGGGACACTGTTTGGCAACATATCAACGGCACTGCTATGGTAACCGCAGTTGCACCAGTCTTCGCTTTGCTTTACTTGGCTTATTTCGAACCCGAATGGTTATCCCGAGTTTGCTACAGACATTGTGTATTTCAAGCGTTTTATTGACGATGGTTTTCTCATTTGGCATCCACATGATAAGCCATATGAGTTCAATCGTTTCAAGGATTTCTTAAACAATTTTTGCAAGCTCAAGTTCACGTTCGAAATGTCCGATGTCGAAGTTGTTTTTCTGGATCTATGGATTACCAAGAAAGATTCAAGATACATTACAATAACCCATCATAAGCGTCTGAATTTGTATTTCTATCTGCCAAAGTCAAGTGCGCATCCGCCTGGCGTATTGAAGGGTCTAATCATTGGACTCATCAAGAAATACCGACGCCAGAAGACACATGACTCCGATATTTTACAAGTTGCACAGCTTCTTTTCGATCGATTGCGTGCACGTGGTTATAGTGAAACCATGCTGAAACCTTTGTTTGAACAAGCTTTGGTTCAAAGTGCAAGTATTACACGTCAACCACAAGAACAAATCATTTTCAAAGTGCCTTTCGATCCTAACGGTACAACCATGTCTACTCTGCGGCAGCTTTTATGCTTTGAACAACTTGGTGCCAAGTGCAAGGAAATGAAGATTGACAAGTTTACAATATGTTATCTCAATCCGCCAACGCTTAAGAAGAAATTATGCCCGACATCTTTACGTTTGGACTGTACCCCGACACCTGCTTCAAAACTTAGCGAACGCCAAGCTTCAACTACAGGTGTTGGGGTGTAAATCCTAAACCCTAGCATCCACTATAGTGACACTCACCATAGTGACACACGGTCTAGTGACGACCCGCTCAAGTGACGACTCGCTCTAGTGAAGACTCACTATTATGACGACCCACACTACTGACGACTCGCTACAGTGACGTTTACTAAATGTTTATGAAACACGTACGTAACGTTTACTAAACGTTTATGAAACACGTACGTAACGTTTACTAAACGTTTAATAAACAGAAATGTCTAAACCGTTTACTAAACTGTTTACTAAACGTTTACGAAACACGCACGCAACGTTTACTAAACGTTTAGTAAACAGAAATCATGTCTACCGCGTCGAGACAGTAAATCCGTAGACGAACTGTCGTCTACTAAACGGAGTTGGATGCACGTACCAGGACGAACTCACATACATTTGTCACTTTGGTTGGATGTATGTATGATTGTGGTCTGAGGGAAGGAATCGGCATGGGACTCTTGATATCAAGTCTGGGTGTGATGCTGTCATCTCTTTCGTCCTTCCTCGTTTAGGAAACACGCACGTAACGTTTACTAAACGTTTACTAAACGTTTAGTAAACAGAAATCATATCATTAGTTTAGTCTAGATTAGGTTTTTCATTTTCTTTGCTCATTTTTACTTTCTACTAGCCACTGAAGAAGTTATCGAAAGGGCCCCCGAAGATTTAACTCGACC
>CM047587.1:41520007-41618514 GCA_026184515.1 Peronosclerospora sorghi | reverse complement strand
CCGCAGACGGACGGTCAAACGTAACGCGTTAATCGCGTCGTAGAGGACATTCTCCTGAATTTATGTCCGGATTCTCCAAAGAGTTGGAGTGAGATGCTTCCTATGGACGAATTTGCTATAAACAATTCGGTCCATGCATCTACGGGGTTTACCCCGTTTTACGTGATCGGATTAGTGAATCCGAGGGTTCCGCTTACGCCACGTGTGTGTGGCCCAGGGCTTGAGTGGGGAGGATTCCTCGATTTCAGCCCTGTATCTGTGCGAAAGCATATCGATAAGTTTTTATCGACGCGCCTTAGTGTCTTACGACACGTTTGCGACACCATGGCGGAAAGCCAAGACAAGCAAAAGGAACAGGCCGACCGGAAGGGTCGGCGTAACAGAAAGTCGTATAAAGTAGGAGAAAGTGTTTTATTAAACGCAAAAACCTTCCTACACATGCAGTTTCTAACGTGTTAAGAAACAAACTGCGCCCCAGGTTTGTGGGGCCTTTCAAGGTGCTATCCCGAAAGGGCCTGGCGTATACATTGGTTATCCCGAAGGCGATGCGTACGCATCCAACCTTCAATGTGGGTATGCTTAAGCAATACCAGAACCCAGAGGCGGGTCTCCTTATGGGGGAGGTTGGAAAGGCGGATAGACGAAAAGCACAACAGGTCGGAACAACTCCGACAGGGTCGAAATGCGACCATGAAACTCCGCAACGACAGACTCGAGAGAGGCAAGCCGCCTCTCGATGCGGTCAATCGCACTCCCCTCGTCGCGGAGTCCCTCCTGGGCCTCCAGGATGCGACGGCTGTTTCTATCACAGCGCTTGTGAACCTCATGTCGCAATTGCGCGACCTCCTCCTCCAGTTCTCGACTCGGAGGGTATTCCAAATTACCATGTGGAGCGCCGGATGGCGCGACGCCATCATCGGGGTGAAACCCAGTATCTGGTGAAGTGGAAAGGTTATCCACATTCACAGAGTTCGTGGGAGTCCGAGACTCCCCTGAGGCAGGATTTCCGTTACGTCGTTGACGCTTTCGAGCGGGAGAACCCCGCTTCGAGTCAACGCCCAAAGGGGAGGGAGAAGCCCCTCCACTCCCAGTAGTTGGGAGTTTGCCGGAGGCAGATGCAGAGTTTGCATTGCCCTCCGGTACCACATCGAGGGCACGGGAGCTAGCAGGGCGCGTGAATATGGGGCAGGTAATTGCCCCAGAACTTTGGCTCTGGCAAACGACAAGCGCAAAATGCCCTCTATACGAACGTCACGTTCGGAATAGCTGTTATACAGCTTGGTAAAGTCAGAGAGACGCTTCTCTCCTTCCGCCCAAGCGCGGAATTTCTGCTCTGCGTCCTCTACATCTTTTCCTTGTAGGAGAACGAAGGTAACGTCGCGGAGGCTCTCAACAACGACACCCCGTGCCTGTTTTCCGAGGCACGCTGGGTACGAGGTGGCAGTGAACTGCTTCGGCGTGAGCAGGTTTTCCCGGAGTTGTCTCCGGCGCGCGATTTCACGCGGCTGTACAGCCGCAGGGCCAGGGATATGGGAGGCTAAACCCCTCTTCACTTCGTTTTTAGCCTTCTTTTGGGGGTCACGAGGACCCTTCCGTGCCTGTACGGCAAGTTGGGCTTCCTGAGACGTGTCTAGCTCATTGGTGATGGTCGACTTCAGCGACCCGGATTTGTCATCCGACGTTGGTAAGGGTGGCGCACGAGTTAGTGCATTTTACCCACGTGTGGGGGACGGATTATACTGCCGACATCGCTGTACGGCGTTGTCGGAGCGGTCATCCTTAGCGAACATATCTCCTAAGGCCTCCTCACCCGAAATACCGGAGTTAGAATAGTTGTCATCCCCTTCTCGGGGAGAATCTTCAGCACCACTAAAGGTGCTAATGGTAGGCCAGAGTTCTGGCAGTTGAAATTCTCCAACTATAATTGATTATTGCGCGGCAATAGTCTTGATGGGGGAGGATGTAACAGGGTTACATTTGTGTTACGTTAGTGTACGTAATTACACAACGGTTAAGGTCAAGTATTGACCAGTCCGAAAGGTTCGGACCTATTGGTTATTTTAACCAATCAGGACAGGAGAACTTGGTGGAGGCGTGGCAGCCTGCCACGTGTTGGTACACAGGTGGTGTACATTACATTTCGTTAGGTACGAATTGAGTAAGTTCTACTTAGTATTACATATATTTTACATTAGTTTAATTAATTTAGGCTAATTACATATTAAATAAATCAGTTTACAAAATACTCTAATACTGCTAGGCGCACGACCCAGATCGGTCGCGCGCGCAGTGACTGTTAAATCAAAAGGGAGTACCTCCCTTAGCTTTTCCCTTTCTAAGGGAAGCCTCGTAACAAGGCGTTAGTGTTTACTAACAAGTAAACTCAGGGAATATTGGCACCGAGTGAGAGAGCGATCTCTCACTAAGCCCTTATATAAGGCATCGTCGCTTAAGGAAAGTCTTTCTCTGTGCGCTAGACGCACCGTGCGTGTACGCACCTGATACAGCAGCCTTGGTAGAAGCGGCTGATGTAGCGGAAGTTTTGGTGCGGGTTCATTTTTGTTCGTAGGCACCGTTGCCTTGTTCGAAGCTGGTGTGCTTGTAGACACTTTGACTGAGTTTGTTGTGTTCTTCTTCGCGGAAGTTTCCGCCTCCTTGGTCGCCGCCTTGATAGCTTTGCTAGTACCTTCGGCCGCTTTCGACTGCGGGCGTCGACGCGGTTCAGCATTAGAAGGCGTCGCCTGAGTAGATGACGCTGCGCTGGGCTGCGCGTCCGGTTTTTCCTGTTCGCACCTGGGTCAAACCACCCCGCGGAGGTAGGACCAGCTGCGTGTGCGGCACATCCGCTAATCACTGGCTGGTCGCGGGAAGAAGAGGGGGATGCATCCATCCTTGGCTCGTCTCTTTGAGAAGACTTGGACACCTTAGCCAACAGTGGCGCCTTGCAAGCATCCTTCTTCAGCTTGGCCGTGTTCGCTGTTAGCGTCTCTGCCTGTCCAGTTACATGCTGCAGGCGCCCAGCTACAACAGGGTGCTTGAGTGTCAAGACACTGGCTTTCTTTGCCACTTGGTGCGTCCCAATGAACTTGCGATGGTGTTCGGACAAGATAGCGCCCTTGCGAGCCGCGCAGTTCGCCTTTGAATGGTACTGCGAATAGCACGAAAAACACGGGACTCGTTGAAAATGTTGGTGATGATGCAGGATCAGCGTCGTGTCAGTCGTTTGAATGTGCGCCACCAACTTGATCTATTCGGGGCAAGAAGCGGAATAAAACGTGGAAACGAAATACTCACAGATCAGTTGATCAGTCCCTGTGAGGACGCTCCAGACGATCGACAGGATATCCGATTAAAAATGATCGTTGGTTGATGCTTGGACACCGATGAAATGCCCAAGATAACCATCAAGTACGAGGACGATATATTAATCCTCAAATTTAACTTAAAGCGCGTTCGTATTGCACGCTTTATCATTGTTCCTGTTGCACCCGTTCGTTACCTAACACAACATGCTCGGGTGGTTTCATTTCCCCGAAATTTAACGATGCTAAGCTTTGTGTATCCACAAAGTTATTTGATGCGTCAGGGTTAAACTAGGCTTGCATGATGATATCGTTTTCACGCGGTTATTTTTCAAATGAGACCGACTCGCTCCTTGTCTATTCTACGATGGTTATCGATTCTCTGTAAGCTTCCTACGCGGAAAGATTTTTTTTGAGAGGAAAAGAAGAGAAAATAATGTGAACGTTAATGAAATTGAGGTGAAAGAGCAGAGAAATAAATGGACGGATGGCGACACGGCAAGGCAATGGCGGAGAGAGAAAGGAGATGATAAGGTAAGCTCAAAGTGCTGCAAACAGTGAAGATGTGAAGATATGTTACACGAAAACAAAGAAAAAATAGAAGGTTGAAGATGATGACGATGAGCGATTGATTGTAAAAAAGAAGAAAACCAACGTGCCCTGATATAGCGGTGACTAAGTAAGGATGTTATGGCCGCCGGTCTGAGCGAGCCACTGCCAAGGCTAATGTGACCGTCTGTAGCTCATAGTTTTCAAATTTGGTGTCAAAGTTCTGCACCCTGCACGTGCGTGATACGAGACTTACGAACGGTAGAAGGGCATTACCAGAAGCTTGACCGTCGTACTGGTGTCAAGAATATGTTCAAATCACTATATAATAGAGTAGAAAGTAGAGAAGATTAACTTTTAACATGTGGCACGGCACATGTTAGAGATTTGTCAGTATGAACCACGCAAGATCCGTACACTTGTAAAGGGTTCTGGCTTGAAGCCACACTAATGTAGAAACGTGAGTATCGGATCATGATCGGGGTAGTGTTACGGAATCTGTGAAGAGCTGGAGGAGGACAAGTGACCTGTTTTACGTCATGCACCTTCATTGCTCAATTGTGGGGAATCATTTTGTGTTTTACGCAGAAGCCGCTGATGTTGGAAACTTTGTGCTTCTGGATATATTGTTACCGCCCAGTGGGAATAGCATTATGTCGCCTAGGAGTTGAGCAGTGCTATTTCGCTACCTACTATTATATCGTACTACAGTATCATAAGGTAAAACAGCCGGGTCCGGACTTTAAGGGTTCTTCCGGCACCGACGGAGTAGCACCATTCTGGTCGCTTGTTTGTCAGGCTAGACGTAGCTATATTCTACCGTTGTTTATTAGCAGGGAGCCATTCGTGCTCAAACTGGGCAGCTGCCTTTTTGTGATCATGAGATCTCTTGCGACCCCGTGACACAGAAGCCATGGCGATTGATTGGTCTCTATTGTTAGAGCCGATAGAAGGGACAGTTGAGACACCGAAAAGCAAGATCTATATATTTGCCGAATCCCAGCGGTTTCGAGCTTATTATGAAAAGATATCGAACAAAAGTGGTTGTAAGACGAATCTACAAACGCGTGCAGACTTGTTTTCCAAAGGCTCAATTCGAAACTTACTCACTAAACCAAAAAGTCCCCAACATTCCACTAATATCAACATGGTCTCGACTCGATTTGGTCTCCTTGTAATCGCTTTTGCTCTCGTCCAGGGAGCTAGTGACGTTGCCGCGCACATGTCGGTCAAGAAACCTGAAACGGCGGAACTTAATGTGGCTGAATTCAACCGTGTCGACCGCGTGCTTCTTCAACAGAACCTTCGTAAGACCAGCGACGACGCCGAGGAAAAGTGCATGCTGTCGAGTCTTCTTCGAGGGAAGAACGAGCTCCGAGTCCTTTCGCTAAATACTTGGACTCGATGGAAAAAACGGCCAGTGCAACGGTCAGAAAAACAGCTATCATGATTAACGGCATTGGAGGTAGACCGTTGGGGAGTACTAAGAAATCAACCTAATACAGTTATCGCTGTTTTGATTGCCGCATTTTGTTTGTTGAATATCTCGTTTACAGATAGATATAGTTAATCTATTTAGCCAAGCTGCACTAATCTTCGGCAATTGAAGTCGATGACGCTCCTTCCAATGCCGTCGCTCGTATCTCACTCGGAGCTCCATCTCTTTAAACAGTAGAAACTATGTGTCTAGTATCTATGTAATTTGACACTACTATTAGTTGCTCCCATCTTTACTATCACGTGTACTCTCCTTGAGCGATAGCACTGTATCGTGCTGCGTCATATTACACTGAGTTCCTATTGCGCCGTAATACCTACTGCCGAGGATGCATAATATTGTCTAGAGAAACTGATTAATCTCGTCCACTCCTTAAGACACGTTTTCTATGGTGTTTTAGCTTTCTGTCATGTTGGAATGATCAGTTATGATGCCAATGTGTTAAGTATTCATAATACCGGTTCTTACTAAAGAGCCGGGTATGATGAATACTTTTATTGAGTAGCAATATTCATATCGTACTTATTAGTAAAATGCTCTATGTGTTTGTACTCATTCTGAGTACATATGTTCTTCAGGCACTAATAAGTAGTGTATAACACACGACATATGGAAGTTTACCATAACTTCAACATCTGATGCATATTTCATGTTAGACTAGCTAATGCTTGGTTAATCTCTTCTGCTTACTGTGAACTGTCTATGAATGAAATTTTCACTGCGAACAGACATTTGGTTGTCAAGATATTGACTTAAATTACTTTCGTTATATTTGGAATTATTATCTGGCATCTACAACTTAAGTTTTCGACTATCTGTGCAAGCATGAATACCGACAACTTCCAACAAAATGCAATGCGCGTTCATGCAGAGCGATCTGTTGGCCGCTCGCAGGGCAGAGGTTGCAGAGGTGTTCACCCTTTCGTCGGTGTTTTGACCAATGAAAGACCAGATTAGATTCTAAGGGGAAAAAAACACTTTTTTCTGCTCTATTCGCATTTGCTCAAAAAATGTGACAGATCAAATTGTGTTTTGGATGCGCCCGATTTGGAAATCCCATGGCCTCCATCTCTCGCCATGCTGGTGCGCTTATCTACATACTGGGTGCGCCACTAGTCTTGGCACAAAAGATTTCCTGCATCGTTCTCCTATTCAATCCATATCGAGCCCAAAAAAGCTGCGTGTAAGCTCGTTACGAGACGATCCCCAGTGGCTTTCGATCGGTCCACGAGGTGTGGGCAGTCCTGCCTTGTGGGCTAAAGACATACCCCGTGTTGACACAAGCAAGCAAGTGATGGCGTCTTATCGAAGTAATTTCATCCAAACAGTAGTGAATCCACAGCGGCTGATGAAAAACGAGGAGAAACAAACGTATGCGGAAGCTCTGGTACTGAATGAAGTTCTTGCAGATCACGAGATTCCACGCGAGTCGATTGTCGTATCTACGCTCATTGGCAGTACCATATTGCATCCTACTACTCCAGATGGTACAGATGAAAGACTGACTGAAGAATACGTGAAGAAAGGAGTGGAGATGACATTGACGGAGATGGATATTGAGACAGTGGACCTTGTAGTGTGTCAGATTCCAGAGGCACTGACTTTAGTACCAGCAAAGCAAGCGGAGTTACTGAACCAGTTGAAAATTGCGTGCGATGTCTTGGAAATGTTTTGTGATGAGGGAAAAATTCAGAGTTATGGTTTTTCCCTGCCGGGTTTGAATGAATCGAGTCCAATACTGGAGGAATTGGTCGAAAAAACGTTGACTCCCTTGTCGGACCAGTTTGGACGATTTGCATCGTTGCAGTTACTTCAGCATATAGGTAGCTCAATATTCCCATTACCTAAACAGCTCGTGGAATTTTGTAAGGCACGCAAGATGCTCCTTATCGGCGATCGACCACTGGAAGCCTTGTTATCAAGTGGCAAGCCATTCCATCTAAAGACGTATCACACCAACTCGGGTCAAGACATTGCATTGTTACTTAAGACGGCGTTCAACTTGGCGCTTGCTGTGGAGAAGAAGTACGCCGATAAACTTTTTCCGGAAAACAAACATCTCGGTCTGCCACCAGTAGAAGACGTGGCCTGGGCCCACATTTTAGCGAATCAGCATCACGAGTTTGACAACGTGCAAGTGTGGTTGTTTGCTCGGGAAACACAAATCTTTCCTCGCTTGGAGGCGACAATTCAACAGTTCACTAAGCATAAAGAGACAAAGGAGCTGGGATTCGTTTATTCTATGGCCATGCATCAACTGCTCAAGTGTTTCACTCAATCTGTCGAGGTGAGCTTAACCATCAGTAGATTTAACGACCAGAGTTTTTATCCACTGATTTGCGTATGTTTATCATGTTAATGTTATTGGTAGCTGGTCGACGCTGCTCGCTCGACAGCACTTTTGAGTGCCTGGAAAGAGACTCAAGGACTGCTTCCGTCCGACGAAATGGCGATGGAAGAAGTGGCTGTAATGGCTGCTCTTAGTGCCGGGATGGACATGATCTTAGTCGAAGAACAGCTTCCGGCGACGTCGACGTTGCCTTTTAGCCACAAGTTTTCCTCTAACCAGTTAGAGCAGATTGCGACGTTAGCGCGACCTCACTTTACCATAAAATAGAGAGAAAAAACGCACCTAAATGTACCCATATATTGAATGCATGGTTCTTCAACTAGAAAGGACGATAATAATATCTGGGTTGTCGTCGATACTTATCGGCGTTTTGTCGCATTATTTAGAAGCACATTACAACAACGTGTCGAGGTGAAAAAGCCAAGGCGTTGTGGACATTATGGCGCCACCGAGAGCTGCGTCGGCGTCTCTAACGCGCGATAATGTGAAATTCCTGGCGATTGCTCGAGCAAGAGATAACGTGATTGTGGCTTGTTATTTGCATGCATCAGATGGCAAAGCTGGACGTGGCAAAGAAACCGATAGAAATATGTTTAACGACATGCTACGCAAAGTGATTCAAGCACCAACGTGGAAGTCCCACGTGACGCCTAATGGTCGTCACTCTCTTGAGTGTGACACAAATAAATGCCACTTTACCATGAACAACGACGAGCTTGTGTTTGCAGCAATGACGGCCAAGGATTATCCGATTCGTCTAGTTTTCCAGCTGATTTCAGCAATCCAGCAAGCGATCGTCCCAAAATTTGGATCCAAAGCTCTAACTTGTCGAGAGGTGGGTGGGTACAAATTTAAGATGTTTTTTAGTCCACATGAATGTGTAGTGAGTGAGCTTGTGTATTCTTGATTTCGTGTAGCATGGACTGGAGCAAGACTGTCATAAGCTTTTCATAGCTCTTGCATCAACGTACGACGATCGTACTAAGATGGACAAGCTGTCGGATGTGATGAATCAAGTGGATGGTGTCAAGACAGTGATGCATAAGAATATCGAGGTCGTGTTGTCCAATACGGAAAAGATGGAAATTGTCGAGCAAAAAACGAGTGACTTAAATGAACAAGCCAAAGTGTTTCGAAACACGGGGCGAAAACTACGTCGACACGTGTGGTGGAAAAACGTCCAGCTGACGATTTTGCTCAGTATCTGCGCGATCCTCGTCCTCGTGTTTATCCTTGCAGCACTAGGTGTATTCAACAGCAGCTCCAGGTCCACTACCAAGCCGAGATTCCTTCGTGCTCTTAAAACAGACAGCTAACAACACACAGCATCGTAGGATCAGAGTCACTGCAACACCATGTATTATAAGACAAGAGCCCTTTTACACCAGTCAACTAACATTCACTGCTTTGTCACTTTCGGACCGCTCTCGGCGTTTAGTTTTTAATATTTGGAGAAATATTTGGAGACACAAGAGTACCGTGAGACCTAATCGTGTAATACAGTAGAGCCTGTCAGATTGAATACTGTCAAAACTAATAACCTGTCATAATTAATAAAAATCGTCGGTCCCGACCCAAAAAACTAATTACTAATAATTAATAGGTTTCGGTCAGTCCCGACCAGTATAAGATTAATAATTCCATATTTTTTTTTTCTCTGACTTCTACTGAAAGTACTGTTATGCTAGTTTGTGTAAGT
Organism: Peronosclerospora sorghi; assembly: GCA_026184515.1. Taxonomy (NCBI): domain Eukaryota; phylum Oomycota; class Peronosporomycetes; order Peronosporales; family Peronosporaceae; genus Peronosclerospora; species Peronosclerospora sorghi. The sequence goes on along the minus strand of CM047587.1, from coordinate 41,609,116 downwards.
TTTTTCTGGCGAATACTAAACGAATGATCCTTCATCATCTGAAGCGTGGCAGGAAATGATGCTGAAGTAGAATCTGCTTGTTGCATCCAGTAAATCTGCAGCTTTACCAACATCTGATTTGCCTCGGCGTCGGAGATCGTTGGAGGTTCTTCACTGTCATCCTCGCCTTCTGGATCTTCTGGAACTCTAAAGTTTTCGTACGTGTTGAGAATCTCCGCAACAATCTCTTCTTCATCCGGAACATAACTGACTTCCTGCTCGGCGGGATAATTGAGCAGGTTGCGGATGTACATCGGATTGCTGTACCGAAGCTGGCGTATTTGCTCCTCTAATTCCTGGATGACTTCCTGCGGAGGCTCAACTTCAGCTGCAGCAACAGTTTCACTGGAAGACTCAGAACGAATTGAGCAATGTTTGAAGCAGTTTTGAATTGTCTGCGGCTTCACATCGTTCTTCCATGCTGCCACGGCCATGCGAATCCCATCCAGAACGTTGATTTTTTCGGGATTTGCAACACTGTCCTCAATCCGCTCCAAAAGCATCCGGTTGAACCGCCGAGGATAATAGGCCTTGAAGTTGCGAATGATGCCAGCATAACAAGGTTGAATCTTCGATGTGGTGTTCGGCGGCAGGTAGACAACTTTTGTGTTGACCAAGGTGACCTGCGCCGGAAGGTTCTTGATGGGGATGTGAGCGCTGCAGTTGTCGAGCAGCAGCAGAACTTTGCGTCCATGCATTCTTTTGTCGAAATCCGTCAGCCAATTTTTGAAAACATTCTGCGTCATCCATGCTTTTGCGTTTGCTCGATTGACCTTTTTAAAGCATTGAGGGTTCATTCACTTGCCAATCAACAACAGCGGCAACTTGTCAGAACCATCCCCGTTGCTGCAGACAGAAATCGTGATGCGTTCCTTGTTTTGCTTCCGTCCTTCCAGTTGTTGTGTTGCAAGCGAGTTGTCGGCTTGCAATTGATAAAAAAGGACAGTTTCATCCATGTTGTAAATGTCTTTCCATTCATATTGGTCAAGACATTGGCGAAGTTAGGGCAGGCTCTCAGCAAGAAGCGTCATGTTGACGGAGCCGCTTTCTACAAAGCGGCGGTATGATTGAATTCCATGACATTTTTGAAATACTCCAGCCAACCATTTGAGAACTCGTACGTTGGCGACGCATCGGGATAAAGCCGCCGTAAAAAAATGGCGGTTTTCTCACGAATGAGGTCTCCTGAAATGTTGATTTGTGCCTCGTAGAGTTTGACCCACTGGATCAGGGCCTCTTCGACAAGAGGATAAGTGATGGTGCGGTGCGTCTTGATGCTGACGTTGGTGTTTTCAACATCAATGCGAAGCAGAGCATCTGACTGCTTCAGCGTGTTTGAGATCGTGCCTTGGTTAACTAAGATGTTGTGGGTTTCTTCTAGCCACTTTATCAGCTGAGTGTGTGCGAGCTTGGGGTTTGTGCGCTTGTGTTGACAAAGAGCGATGCGGATGGCATGGGTAATTGTCTTACGAGGTGGTTTGTTGACTCTATGAGGCATTGGAATGGCTGGATGAGGGGGAGTGAATGGAGTGAGGAAAAAAAGAAAAAACCAGGAGAGAAGTGCCCATGTTATATGCAAAAATCAGGGCAAAATTTCGCTTTTTTGGCCCTTAGTAAATAGATGACATCAGCAGTTTACTACCTATTGCATAATGTCAGCAAAAACCCATTCCTGTCAGATTTAATAACCTGTTAGAATTAATAACATAGGGGTGGTCTTGAGTCTATTAAATTTGACAGGTTTTACTGTACTACTGCGTTTGTTGAAAAAAGAGATTTAGAGGTAGTGGTAAAAATCGTATATGTTACTGTGATACACATACATGGTACTGTACAACATACACTATATTAATAAAACTCATTCACCATCTTAGTAAATCTAGGAAAAATAATAAACCACAGTATTGTTTTACAAAACACTATAACCTATCATTATAAAACGGGGTAATAATGGTAGGACATTTTACATGAGAGTACTAGTAAATGGCGAAAGACCCGACCTGGTCTTAGCAAGAGTCTCTAGGTTATGGGCGCTCTATTGCAGGCTTTTCACATGAAGCAGATCGAGACCGGGGCTCTCTTAGAACGCCTTGATGACCCGATCGTTCAGCAACTTGAGACCAATCGCTTTGCAGTGATCTGACCTGTGATCTGGTTGACCAACAAATCGGAGTCACCGCAGATGATGACCCGACCCTTCTTGTATGTCTGGATTAATTCCAGGAAGAGCAGCAAACCGCGATATTCGGCCAGGTTTGCAATGATCTCGGGATATATGTTGCGTAGTACTCCATGGGACAAATCAATACGTATGCCTGTCGGTACCATGAAATCCATGCTAAGGAGCGCATCCTGTCCGGTGCAGCTTACCGACCTAGGCGCAAACAACTATACCAATGAACCAGATAAAGTAATCTTGACACGCGTCATTCTTTCGGTCATATAGGAATTCTCGCCAATTCCGACGCATTCTTGCCTCTGTGTGTCGTCTATTTGATCTCCGAACTTACGAGCAAAGGCGGAATCAATAATTGAGACTTCTGCTCCAGAGTCAAATAACATCGTCGCCTTTTCATTGTTGATCTTCCCACATCCTTTCGCTTTTTTAAACCATTTGTCAGGATCGTGATACTTCCAATATCTACGTGATTCGCCAGACAGCAGGTCCAACTGCATAATGGCCTTCGATCGGGAATATTCAACAGTAGTAAGACTGTAAATCGAATGATTCCTGCCGCTTGTACTTTATTCAGTTGTCTTGTATCCTTTCCGACACATGCATAGATGATGAACGTAGATCGCTCGACTCGACCCAGATTCCAACCTGGCGAGCAACCTAGTTTAACATCTTCTCCACATCTGGCGGCAATCTTCCTGCATGCTTGTCTGGCACATACCACTTTTGCATTTGGTTAAGAAACTCCACCATCTTGCACTGTCATCTTTGTGAATTTATGCGCACGCCTTGCATCCGAACAAACAGTGATCGGTGGGGTGGCCGCGTCTTTCACACTTCTTACATGTAATTCTTTTCCAACAGCCTCGATCATCATGCTTAGTCGATCCGCAGTGTGTGGACTACTTTCTCGGGGAATCTGGGCCTGATTTTTTGCCGCTTCTTCTCTTCCGTTCGGCACGGCTTGACATCGGTCGGTTTCTCGACGAAGACTGTGCGACAAAAATGTGACGGTACTTCTCCTATTATGACTCCAGGCTGGACCACCCACTGCTCTACTCTTCCGATACGGTGCTAGCATTGGGCACGATCGCTTTAATTGGTCGGGACGACCTGGTCGTGGGACTCTTCACTGGATCAGCTTGAGTCTTCGATCGGAATCGGCTTGATCCAAAAGCAACCTTCGTTATCATACTGCGGGAGTGGCGCAACATACGTAGTGTTTGTTCCACATCTCCTACATCCTTGAGACGTAGTAAGATGAGATGATCGGCCAGCTCTTGATCGTTAAGCGTGCTAATAAAATGGCCAACATTTTCCTGGGCAGCGCCGTTAGGCGGAACGGTATCCTTGATCGGGATCCCTGCATGCATCGCGGCCACATTGAGTCGATGAGGATTCAATAGGCGTTTCATCGCCCCTCTTCATCATGCGATACTATTTTCTGGCGGTAGAAAAGACGGAGTGGAAATACTGCCATTCAAATTCCACACATAATAGGTCCCAATCAAACCGGACATCCCGACTTGATTGTTGCATCCAATTTGAAGCCGGCCCCTTATCAAATCTCGGAAGATCAGGCACCGTTCTTTCTTCGGCGTCTGATCACAGAGGAAAGCGGACTTCGTTCTGCTGAACCACGATCGAGTTTGCTCTTCATCAGCATCGTTGCCCGTAAAATCATTCAATTTGGTTGTTGCAGCCATACGATCCCTTGGGATCGCCGTCGAACTGAAATAAAAAGTTTTAGTCGAGGCTAAGTACGCTTTGCGCGTCCTGTCTATGCCCGTTCTACCGTAGTCACCGTCAATTTCGCCAGTCGACCCCATGTCGAAATTGCTGCTACTTGTCTTCCGGAGAGTGAGGGATGGATGTTACTTGCGCTTCTCCTTGTAAATCACTTCTTCGCCTTCAAACACTTTTTCTGCGGATGTGACCGATTCCGTATCGAATTCCTCGTAAATTTTGTCGCTTTGCCGGACCGGTCGGCTTGGGGTATGAGGGCACTGAGATGTTAGGTGCTGATTTTCCATGTAACGTTTCATCATAGCCTCAAACATGGCCAGCATGCTTTCTTCACTTGCGGGCGAGGTGACTGGGTCATTTTTTGAGGGTGTCGATACCTGTGGGCTCTCCAGGGCTCCCGACTGGCATGCACCCCACGCTGCCGCACGTCCTTTTTTGTTCCTTGTGACTGCTGTTGTAACCCATAGTCATCCGCTCCGCACCGACCGATCTCCAACTCCGATAAGTCGTTAGAGGAAGGTGGCGGCCCGTAAAGTGAGCTGTTATCCAAAAGCAAAGATCCTCCAAGTGATGCGGCGAGTTTCGTAGATTCCAGTGCAATTATGGGAGTTGGGCGGCGCACCACCCTCACAAATGGTGCCAAATGGTCGTTTAAGGTCTACATCGCTAATTTCAGCTTCCATGTATCGACCTCGAACAACTTGCTGACACCGTCAAGGTTCTGCACTATAATACCGACCTCAGCCAACATCGCTAGAAAATTCTTCACCAGATCCTGCGGTCGATACGAGACAATCGGTTCAGTAGTAGGGGCATGAAAACGATAGGATTTAGGGGTTGACGATTCGCATGACCTCATTCTAACGAATAAATTTCTTTAATTCGTAAACGTAATACATCTTGGTCAGATCTTCGTCATTAACAACCCCATCACCAATCGACGACTTTTCTTCGAAGTCGTCATCATCTAAAAGCATCTTGAGCCTCTGCTTAGGCTTTTTCATAGATAATTCGGGCGGACCAGGATAATCCGCCCCCACAGTGTTTTCCACATTATGTAGTTTGACGTCGAAATACATAGAGTCAGGAACAGAATCCTAATCCTTTCCGGAACTATAGCAAAACTTACTATAGTCCCGATCAGCTCCAGTTGGAGCCTTATGGGGAGCAAAAACCTTATTAATCTCATTCTGGCCCTCCACCAGTCCAGATCGAACAACACTTACCTTTTACACGCCCACGAAACAAGGCGATAAGCGCTCCTTGTGTCGATCGGCTCCGCCAGGAGCGGTATGGGAGGCGTATCTTCATTAATTTCGATCTGGTCCTCCCTTTGACCAGATCAAACATCGCTACCCTTTTCCAACCAATAGAACGCAAGGCGATAAGCGTTTCTTGCGTCCTCTACAGAGGGAATCCATATAGAAACTTGTAAAATCCATACTTTGCAAGAAATCGAGGTGATATCCACGGTCAACAAGTGATCCGGGAACGCGCACCATTGTGGTGGAGTCGAGCTCGAAATCGAATACCGAAGTGTCGTAAGCTCGACCACCATCGCGCCCAGCCGACAAACTTACGGGGGAGGGGTACCCCGCAAACCTTCGCCTGCATCCCGATCGGGTGACCGATCTGCACTGCAGGACGGACGCCTGGTCCGATTTGTCTTAAGAGATCTCACCTTGTGTACCCATTGGTTTGGGTGGCAACACACTCGGTGGACCGTTCGCAATATGAGTTTCGGTGGGTACCAATATGGAATGTACCACTTCTGGGGCAACTAGTGTTAAGGGCAGAAAGTCGCCCTCGACACGTCAATGTCCAACGAAAGATAATCCAAACAATCCGAGGTGTAAATGGGGCGGAAATCGTCACTCCAAATACGATAATAAATTGGGGAAGACTGCGCGTAGCGGTGTATAGACCCAACCAATATTCTGGGACAGACCGCGAAGCAGTGTGTAGACCCAGCCAATAATTGGGGCGGACCGCGAAGCAGTGTGTAGGTAGACCCAGCCAAAAAAATTTGGTTGAACCGCGTGATGCGATACGTAGCCCCAACCAATAAAATGATAAAAACACGTTCCAAACGTTTGCGACTTGAGGGGTGAGTGCCGTTAAAGGAACGCTTCCCGTCGTTGGACTTCCGGAGGCCTTAGTGCGCCTGTTGCGCGTCCTACCAGGAAAGTTGAGCTAGAGGGGACTTTGTTGGCCCTCTACCCCCAAAGACTCCGTGGTAGGAGGGGCCGACCTTTGTGTAAACCAAACAAAAACGAGCACTATATTTAATATCCAATTAAAAAAAGTAATATGTAAATTACATGCACAATCGTGTGACTCGCCTAAAACTGCGTACTTAACACTCCTTACTCACAATTGGCCCAAAATACTCTCCCCTTTCAACTCACCCGATCGCTCCAACTTGATCAACAGTATACCGGTACATACTAGTCAAAAAAATTACCTTCACTTCACCACACTACAATATACTGCTATTATATGGAATCTTAGCCCGTACACCAAGCGACTATTTCCGCTGGAATTATTGACCAAGGAAGAGCTTAAATTATTGCTTCGGATCACCATGAACGGTGTATCGCAATCCATGTAAATCCGATCGCTCATAGAGCGCAAGTGGCGATAATAATTGGAAAAAGTAAGGATTCAAAGAAATATTTTAAAGTTTTCTTAACGGTTAACGCAACACATCAAAACATTGAAACGCATGGTCAAGACCAAAATACCGAAACTTATCAAATTTTGTCAGAGAACAAGGCTAAACGAGCGAATTTCAAGTTTCAAGGCAATAATCCCAGAAAAAAGGAATTGGCAGCGTGAACGCAAGATCGACTGAATATCACCAAGATGCTGAAGAAATGGCTAGGTTAACTTGAGTTCTGAGGTGAACCGCAAAAAATACTCTCAATAAATAAATATCACATAAATGAATCGATTTTGGCTATGAAAGAAGAAAAACTGAATTGGAGCGAAATTTTAAGTATGGCCTATTGCCAAGAATCCAAAGGATTGTTGTCCACTACACACCAAGTGGGTGAACAAGACAAAAATGGTTGAAAATGGTCAAGTTAAAAGATACAAGGGTTGATTGATCGCATGTGGAAGAGAACAACCGTTCGGACTGAATTACACGTTGACTTTTGCCACTGTATCGACATGGCTAAACCTAGCGCTAGCTGTCAAATGGAGCGTGCCTGCAAAGAATGGAGAGATACTACACGCCGATGTAAAGGAAACCGAAGACGAACATGATATCTATTTGCATATTCCGAATGGAATGCATGATACCAAGTATTGTCAAATAAATTCAAGCGTGAATTTCAAGAAGATCAAGTCCTAACGTTAAACTAGACGATTTACGAGCTCAAAAAAGCAGGGATGTTGTGGAATCGACTCATACATGGAAAATTACTAGAATTAAATTTTCCCTAATGTATCACCGGCGTGGGCCTTCATGTTAAGGCAACGAAAGACATATCGTGGTCGTCTGAATTTATGTTAATGATCTTCTAGTGACTAGAAAAAAAGCGGGGCTGGTGGAGAGGTTTTTCAACCCGGGATAGTTTCGAAATTTCTCGGGATGAAGGTATACTACGACCCAAACAATTGGTATACGCTGGATCAAGAAGTCACGATCGATTTTATTCTAGAGGATTTTGGTCTAGAAGAAGCAAAAGCTGTCAAGACAATTGGTCCGAATCTTGAAGACGTATCATTGAAATCAAGAGATGAACTATCAATATAGGAAATGTTACGATAAAAGATTTTCGATCTTTGTTGAAAGACTGTTGTGTATATTGAGGTGCACAAGAACTGACATATTCTTTGCAGTACACAAGGCTACGAGGCAAACACATGAACCAACCATGACGGAATGGATTCTGGCCACGATAATCACAAGGTACGTGAAGGGGACTAAAAGCACAGAAGATAGGTATGGGAAAACCTCAGGACCTATCGAAAATTTCAAGATCACCGGATACAGCCATGCCGTTTACCGGAGCGCTAAAGATGACTAAAATAAAATACAGTTGATTTGTTTTTCGTCAACGTTCTTTTGGTAAACTGGATGTGCAAGAAACAAGGTGGAGTATTACTATCAACTATAGAATCAGAATATCATGCAGCATTACGAATACAAGTGCAATTGCTGGATTAAAAAAATCTCTGGACGAAGTTGAAGCCACCAATTCACATTTACATGGACAAACAAGCAGCAACCAAGATTTAATATGGATTTGAAAGAAGTTCGAAATAGAAGCATGTTGACATCCGAATGAAGTTTATTACGACAAATTTAAAGGACGATCTAATCAATCCTTGCTACCAAGTATATGGTAGCAGATGAACTTACAAAAGCATTACCTGTTCCAAGATTTGAGATGTTGCGCACGACGATCGACCTGCAATGATGACAAAGTGAAATTCAGATTGATAGGTAGTGTTGAAAATGCGCACTGTACTGGTTTATTGATAACGGTAACTAGGTAATTTTCATTTTAGCAACATTATTTCGACCATTTTAGCACTAAAATCGGGCACTTATAATTGGTGTTAGTTAAACAAAGTACTATCCCAGCTAGTTAGAACACAACTCTAATGTATATTTTTAATGTTAGGAAAGATCATCACTTCTGAGTACACATTCAATTGATCAAGTCCCTGACTTGGTTATATTCACCTAATGTCTTCGAACCATTTTGGGGTATTGTTTTATTAAGAACGAATACATGTTTGCGACACTTCAATAAAATCTAATTGAGTTTATTCAAGGATCAAATCGGCATCTACGACTCAAGTTTTCTAAGTTCTTGCGCAAATGGACATAGAAACATTTCAAAAAGAATAAAGGATTGTTGCTGCGCTTTTTCCTCTTCTCACACATTTACCGATGCTGATAAGTGATCTGCTATCTATTTGTTTAAAATTAGATTTTAAAAAAAATAAATAGATTGTCATTTATCAGTATCAACAATGTTGCGGTTTTATTAGCTGTGTTTTAACTGTGTAGAACAACTACCATCTCACGGGCTTCGATACACTAGCACTTACGGAAATCTGCCTAACCGTGAGACTAACGCCATTGATGTGGTGTACCTGTCTTGAGAAATTTTCCTCCCCAAGAAAACACTAACTGAGCACAGCAATGATTTAAAATTGAAGGAGGTACTTCGTTGTTCAGCTTCTTAATGAAGCCGTTCAGCAGAAGATCAACCGGTCCAGTCTCCGCGATTATTACGTTGATTGGCCAGTAGGATGATGACTCACCAATATAGCTTTCCCACCTTGTGTTTCCTTGAGTATGGACACCTATACACCTCGTTGTGTTGCCCGGTAAGAGCAAGTAATGAAATGTACAGAGTAGGTTTGCTCCTGACGAAATTCTTCATCGGGGAGCAAGCAGAAGTTATACTTGGGTATAGTGTATAGAGGACGATGACCGAGAACTGTCAATCAGTCAGATCAACCAATCTAGATGAACTTCACCAATGCACTGACTCGCACGAGAACTATACAAATGTCTCCAATATATTCAACATAGTCAAAACTGTTCAGATTTCTTATCACTCGTCATCTTTACCACGTGTACTGACTCCACTACAGTGTGTGCGATAGCGGGCTTCCAAGGTAAGTAAAGTGGACGAAACAATGCGCGTACTATAAGAACGAAAAGTTAAAACACCTTTATTCCACGTAATTAATTCCAACAAACGAAATCGCTGGAGTAACATGAGCATACCAAATTTTACCGTAAATACCAGTTGCACTTTCCAACAGACAAAGCAATTCCACTTCGTGCCACGCGAGAAACAAACGCACTATGCTGTTACTGTGTACTTATGTACTACAGTTAGAATTCTGTAGTGACTATATTAGAATATAGTCACTTCAGAATTCTAAGTAAAAGCCTAATCTAACAAAATGTATATATAAATTTGGGTGATACCCAAAATGAAATTGGGTGTTACCCAATTCCTTTTTTACTGAAAGTCACAAATGCCCAAATACGTCCGACGCACAGCGCGGCTAAATTTCGGGTCCCTTCAACAAAAACTTCCTCTCCCTCCAACAATAAATGATATCGTCTTCCAAACACGAGAGAGGGTTGAATGACATTGGTTTTTCTAAGCTTTTCTCGTCAGGGGGACGTAAATACTATTCTGACCGGGAATGAAACAAGCTATAGGGTACCTTGTTAACCCTCGTGTGCTGGGAGGCGCTCCGACTTGCGTGCTTGTAAAGAAAACCGTGTGCTAATATATTATCAGTGAATCGAATGTAGATTACTCCAACTCATGTGATCTACTGAAATTATAAATTTTCAAAAAGTACTATCAAATGGTTGGCCGATATTACCTTTCATAAAGAATCCCTGAAATCTGATTATTTTTTATACATCATCAACGTACCAGACAGGATAGTTTTCTCCATCATCTCATTGAACCTGGCAATGTACCACTTGACTAATTTCCTTGATACGTTCCGGCTTGGGCAGATGTAATTTTAATTTACGTTGAACTTTTCTCATATAGCTCTCCGCATTCCAGTCACGTCTCAGGATGGCGGCGCTTCGACAATTCCGCACCCACATACCATGGCTTGAATTTCATTTCAACTCTACTGCATGCTACTTGTCCCTATAGCTGTCCGTAACGACTTGATACTCTAGCTCCCCGTTTCCCTGACAACGTTTTATCGTAATCCTTTATTGGCGGGTGACGACGTAGGAGTCCTCGCGGTTTCTTCGAACCTTCTCCACTACCCTATGACGTTTCTCAAGTGTTTTCCTTAGATCAAGACGTACTCGAGACGACTGATACTTAAGATTGAATGCTTCCGCTAGAACCATACATTTTCAAAAAAGGGTAAGTATCCGCACAGAAGTTTCTAGACTGAATTACCGCTCCTAAGCTTAAATTTTCCGACGGGGTCTTCTCATGTAATGTGACCGTGTTAAAGTGATGAAAAGTGAAAATAACTTATCTATGACATGCACATCTCGAAACGGTTGGCTGTAATGACAGCTTAAGTCTTATGGTTAAGACTTATGGACTGGAATAGAGAAGTGGCGTAAAAAACGCGATCTAAAGGTTGATCCGTTCTAGTGGTTGGTGTACTAATCTAATATTACAAAGAGCCGATCGGAAGATGTGACCGACCTATCCTACAGCGGGATGGATCAAGGGACAAGATCGATCGAATGGGACTGATAGGAGCTGGCAATTCGGGCCAGAGGTTGTGTCCATCAGACCATACTTCAATATGGGTAAAGAGCGGTGAATCGGAGCAACTTACGGTTGACATGTTTGTGGATCGTTCTATAGATGGTGCCGACCGTATTGCCTACAAGAAACGTGGTAGAGCCAAGATTAGTCAAAAGGTTTTCAGAACGTGATTTCGACCAACCACGGGACGGTAGATGAAGATATAGACTATAGGCAGACCGCTTTAGATTCGGTGTACACCGAATATAACGAAACCGCTTATTATCGGTGCCAATCAATTGCTATATTCGTTATTTTCGGTGCAATTACAAATGTATATTCACACACTGCCAGTGTGCCAAGTCACCGAGGTTTATTCGGATGTACTAAAGATGCTGCGCCAGGCCTCGGATTGCCTCGAACGGCTTGTTTTGGAGGATGTTTTCGAGGAAAAAATCGGTGAGTGATTGGCGATGCTCATCTTCCTCCAACCCCAGCACTGAGACGTCCGACTCCAGCGTGGCGGTGTTGGGGAACATTGAGGAAAACCCTCCCACAAACTCGAAAAGACGTGGGAAGTGGCATTGTAACTTTTCCCACGCTTTGTTAAATGTCAAGACCATGTCCGCCGCATCTTCTTGAAGTTGCTTTTGTAAGTTAGTCTCCGTCCCAACGGCGAAAAGAAAGTCTGCAAACTTAATCTCGACAAGATCGATGTCTGCGGCGGACCACGAAGATGACATGCGTTTCTTCTGCACAGAGACAACTTCAGCAAAGTTGCGGCAACGCGGCGTAGATGACTGAGAGTATGCGGTAGCACTGGTGGAAGGACGTCGGCAGGACCGTTGAGAGAATCGCGCTCCGCGACTACATTGTTGAAACCGTTGACAATTGCGAGTACGAATTTGGCAGCTTCGGTCGCCAACATTTGGTGCTCGGCCTCCGAGAGCGCCGCAAGCAAGTCCGTTACAAATCCTCCTTGATCATGGAGAAACTCGGCAACAGCGGCGCGGATTGCTGAACGAGGCGCGACAACGATGTGCTCGATAGGGTCCATGATCTTGAGAACGGATTCGAATGGGGCTTCCTCGCGGTGATGAGAGTCCCAGCACGACGATCCATTTCCTTCAGTCGAGCGGCTTGTTCATACAGTAGTGTAGTTTGTCCCTGCAGCGCAGACACAGCCGCTTTGACCTCGAGGGTCAGGGTCTGAACAACCGACAACATTCACCACCGTGTTGATTCGGGAGCGTAGGCCAAAGATGCCGGGTCTTTGCTTTCCAAATATTTCCAGATATGTTCGGTGAGTGACCACCCAGGTCGAGAAGCGTCCCATTGACAGCCATCGAGCTTTGGAAAGAGCCGGCATGTGATGTGCATGGTTGTGATGAAATTGTACTGGCGGAGAAGGTATGTTAGCAGTGACGTAGCTGTAGGAAAAAAAACGGCCACCCAGTAGCGCAGAAAAGGCCGCTTGCATCGTAAAGTTAACTTTATGCACTGCGAACCACACTCGGTAAAAGAATGGCTTGGCAATTTGTTCAAGTTGCGTTGCCACACTGCGCAGACGTCCAGTCATAACCGCGGCACCATCGCTTGTAACGCCGAGGAGTTTGTCTTTCCACGGGGGACACAACACGTCAAATACTTAATGAATGAGGCGTATCATCTCGCTAGCGGTGTATCGTTCGTAGAGCGGAACCCCGATGACATGGAGATTACAAAGACGGCCATTGAGGACAGACCGTACACGGTTGTAGAAATAGTAATATCCAAAATTCGACGACACATCAATGGTGATTGAGAAGGCCGAGACGCTTTTCAGGCAATCGGCAAGCGTCTGGAAGCTGGTCGCACATACAACACGAATCGTATTAGATACGACCCGCTCTATGAAAGTCCAAAGTTGCGCCACGCTCGTCGCCTCCTTTGTGATCTGACATAGCCGCGTTGCCTTTCTGAAAGAAGCACCCGTTCCGACCACTCCGGAGATGAGATTGAACCGCATCACCTTGTCAACGTTCGCCTCATATACGGCGTCCTCTTCTGTACGAGTAAAGAGTTCCAGTGCGCGCGTGTGTGTGAGACCATCCACCTCTTCAGGGTGAAACAGCAGCTCGCCGATGAGGGTCTCCATAACTCCTTTATCAAGGAAAAAAACGAGAGCGTCTTTTTGCCGTCCTTAATTCAAATCAATGGTGTACTTGTGAAGGACGCTACCCTCAAAGTTCTTCTTCTTCCCGGTATATTGCACCTCAAATAATTAGTAGAGGTGGCCGTAAGGAGACTTGCCTCAGAAACCAAAGATTTACCATACTCGGAAAGACGTTCGTATTCGACCCAGGCTGTCGGGTGCTGGCCGCGAAGGTGGCTGACGTAGTTGTCTCTTCGAAACGGCGCAGTGAAGTATTTGACGTTTGACGTAACATCCCGCTTAACACCAGGAGTCCTTTCTTTGGGAAAGTACACGCAGAAAAGACACTGCACAGAGGTCACTGCTGGAGTGGCCGTATCGCAAGTGGAGGAACGGACGCCGTAACACAGCGCATGATGTTGCAGGTAGGATGTGGAAACTTTAGCGCGTTTAGCCTTTGGTGGTATGGTGATTTCTGAAGATCAAATTCCGTTGGCTACGAACCGAACGTGTTGCTGACATTGACCCAAAAAGTATATAATTAAGGGCTTATTTTTGGTGCATGCAAATTTTTATTTTCTTAATTTTCGGTGCAAATTTTCGAAACACCGAATATAAAGTGGCCTGAATACAAGTATGCCACGCGATTTGATGTGGTGTACATAGGAAAATTTGAACTTCCTAATATCATTGTTGGTTTTCTGTTCTTTCCCTTAACAAAAGAGTCGTGGTACGTATTCTTTGGTAAACAGAGAGTTTACTAACACCCCTCCCGTTCAAATCTTTTTTCGGAAGAGACACGCACAGGCGCACTTTGGTTCGCCGGATGACCCCGAATGAGTTTTTTTAAGACACCCTACTCCATATCTCACGTACTTTGAATAGGATCTATTGAAAAAGTTTTGTGGAGACGATATTTGATGTTTCTTCGGAAGATCGAGGGTATAATAGATTTTTTTTATTAAACTTATGTTTTCTCTCCGATTTTTGTTCGCCCTATCTATCGAGCAAACTGTCGATCGAGTCGTTTTTGGTAACGATTCAAGGCCAACTCTAATCGGTACCGCGGTGAAGAGCATCCGCCGGGTCACGGCTCTCGTCGCGATCAGCTAAAAAACAGACCTGATTCAGCAAGACCATTCATTATCAATTTCCAACTCGTGAGCATACTCCCAGATTCAGTGCTTACCCAAAGTGAGAAAGCAGATAGCACAGATCGTCAAGTACCGCCCGATCTTGATCTCGATCGGGATCATAAAATCGAACCGATAACTTTGACTGGATCTAGATTTAGATTTGGTGATGACGCAGTACCCCCCTTGGTAATCTTGGTCAGTGAGGGGTTTAGTTGGCTAGGACGAATTTCCAAACTTTTGAAACCGACACCACCACAAGACCGCTAAATCACGGCCACTGGTACACGTACGTTTCTGTTGCTGCCGTTCATGAACAGCCACTACAATCGAGAGGTTTAGCTCATTATTAAGAGTACCGTGCCAATAAAGGCACGCTTCGTATGTTAATGTAGATATATAGATCGACAGTTCTCAAGAAAAGTAACCCAGCACTATCAATGACAATTGAAAGCGACGATCATGAATAGGTGCCTGTCGCAATTTTGCTTTCGATCCAGGTAGATACTCGTTTAGTAGCACATTTTTCGATGCTTACTACACAATTCACAATGATCCCAAAAGTCACTGTAGCTATAAGAGCTTCGAGCTGGATGGATTCCTCTGTTTCCGCTTATCACTGCATAATAAACGTGATGAGATGATTAAGTTTAACTTTTTCTCTGACCGGAATGCGCTTGAGTCGGTGAATATCTACAACATTTTGCACATGATAGTCAAGATTGTTGAGGGTTTTCTATATAAGCAACACTCACGCAGGAAACGTTTGAGTGCATGTCCGTATGCGTAATCGGACTAGCTCCATGCCACGCTATATTCTTCATTTGTGCGCAATTCATGTTGCGCTAGAAGGGGTAAGCAAGTCAATCATACGTTCCACGTGGTCGAACAGCGTAACCGTAGTACCAACGCACCCCCTCCTCGGTGATGCGAGGTAAAGAGTCTCTTTGGCCAACCCGCGTCTTCAAGTACTGCTGAAACCCATTATCCAGTCGCGCGGAGTAAGAGATTCGTTTTTTTGCGGTAGGTAGTCATTGGTATATGTAAAGTGGTGTCTTTTGCAAAGGTATCATCATGTTCCATGCTCACTTCCACCCCAGCCTTGCGCTTTTGGTGTCAGGAGCGACCAGTTTATGATTTACCATATACGTCTGATATAGGAGGGAGCGCAAATTGGTTAACAACGACCAGTGACATGGATAACAATCTTTACCATATTTTGAACTGCGTAGGATAGTATAATGATCCGGTTGGGAGTTATATTTTACCATTTATGCAGTTTCACTTGTCTGTAGGCTGCTTTAACACTGGTCGGTAACTAATATACATATATAACTGGTAACCGTTACATTGCAATTTGTATGCCTGTACGACATTAACTTTGCAATGTAGTGTCGATTACCCACGAGGTAATAGAAACAGCGAGTTGTTTATTTAAGATAGTAAGAAGTGATTACCTTCATACACGTGCAACATGCACTAGAAGCTCTAAAGGCCGTTTCATAACCTACTCTATTCGTGTCGTTTGAGTGTTCGAACTGCAAACTATTAGCTTGAGTTTGTATCATTTATGGGGTGTATAATTTTTCTCAATCAAAGTGAAAATAACCAAAAATATGTAAGTGATTTAATTATCATTATCTCCAGTTTAAATTCGAACTTGACATTTGCCTCAACAATTTTAAATCTACAACTTCCCCACACCTCTTAAAGTGATCTTCATTCCGTCACCTTAGACCGATTTCCATCCGCATTCTTGCAACTTGGATGGCAAAACTTTCGTAAGATGTCTGCTAGCATATCCTTATTGGTTTATACTTAGCCGTAATTTCTCCACTCTTAATTTCGAAATAACAATTTTTTTATCGAGCTTCAACATGTATCATTTCGAAGTGCCTTCCTTACATTCCACCATCTTTGATTAATATCCTTCAGTTAGGTCCTCAATTTTACCACCTTTATTTCGATTTCATTCGGCGCCCCTCGAAATCCTAGCATCTCCACTTCGATTTTTGATGTTCCACAAATTTCTTCTTCCATCGCACTCAATTTCATTGCATGCACACCAAGTTCAAAAGTGTTTCCATCCAAAGTAATCAAACCTTTTGTAGTTGAATTCCTTCCGATCACCCTTGTCACCGGCGAATCTTCGTCACTGTATCAAACAGTTTCTCCTTAATTTTGTCTTCAAAAAGTTTCATCCAAATTCAACTGGAGAACTTTTGTTCCCTATGAGTACCCGGTAATTTTGTTCGCCAAATTCCAATCATAGTTCTTTCTGTGGACCGTGCATTAAAAACATAATATTGGTCTTCGACAGGTCACATGGGGCAAGTTATTTGATATTACTTAACCTTCTCAAATGTAGTGGTCCATTCAAGCTTCGCCATTATGAAACAGTCGTTTCAGAAGCATTGCACCTATGTAGCCCAAAGACTTCTTCACACCAGTCAAATATATTGATGATATTTTGTGATTAATTTTGTCACGATCATTTCTGTTGGAAGGGCGCGCAATTCCTGCGGCACTACGCGTCGCGTCAATTGGTATTTGGCGACTTTTCGATGAAATCATGGTGTGGTGTACGTAACTTGCGTTATGTATACCGACTTACATATATGCATATTATTAGTTTAAGTCTTAATCTTAATACTAATAAAATCACTTTGCTTTTTGACTTATCCCGCGCAAGTACTGGAGTGGAGCGAAGTACACTGTCTTCTCAGCTGGAAGTTTCTCTGTTTCGTTGAGTGTGGATTTTGTTACGGTCTCGTTTCGATTGAAATGGATTGACAAGTACATATAACGTAGATAATAAAATTGATTTACGTTCTATTACTGTTTTTACACTTCTCTGCTTTCATCTTGTTGTGAAACTAAGCGCATAAGTACTCTCAAGGTAGTAGGAACGTGGACGTAGCAGTACGCATCGACGAAGATGAGTGACAGCGAACAATTTATATGGATGCTAAGTCTTTCAAGACATGGTTGCATATTTCACCTGTAGACTTTTATAGATACCCAGAGAATCTGATCATAAATGTGTAATTACGCAACAAAGGGTTAGTTAAAGCAGTTATTCACCTTGATGTCACTCGCCACGTCAACAATGAGCAGTGAGTGGAGTGCTTCCGAACCAAAAACCAAATTAAACTCCCTCCTAAATCAGATAAATAGTTAGCTTAACACAGCAAAGATCCTTAGAAATTACTTTTCAGAGCTCCATAGTAGTAGTAAGTACTAAAACCCTTCACTTGCTACATCAACTGTAAGAACGAAAGAGCGCGGTCATAAGTTCCGCATAATACATACATGTTGTACTGTAGACAGATATACAGAGTTTGTGAAGATCGCGACTTGCGTTTTAAAGTTTATTCTTCTTTGTAGACAATATTCCTCGTGTAGATGCCCTTCCTGCCCGGTAGCCACCCATTCGTGATCATCAGCTTTGTTAGCAAACGACTTGCCTCTGGAGAGCGCCATGTAGAGCACGTATCCGTGGGGCTCTTGGGATTTTCATCACGGTGTAGGATAGTGAATAAATTTGCACATGTGTGGAGGAATCTTTACTTATTTCTATGACGTAGATGCTGGCCACAGCACGACCGAAAACAACGACATTAACACGTCACGTTTTAGATCCTGATGCTTCGCTCGGAAAACACGTGTTGTCCAGTCGGGACGGTACGTGGCCTTCTGACCTAGAATACGATCTTGGATCTCTGGCAAGTATGGGTTGCATGTCATGGTGATAGAGGTCGGGTTTCCCAAATTTTTGGACCAGATCCATTCTATCTCGGAATCTTTGGAGCGTATAGCGTGGCTTTCCCTCCAATAAATGAGGACGATAAGACGATACACCTCCTGAAGGTCGCAATAGAGATCTCAGTGAATGGTGTCCTGGTTGCGACGGATAAGTTGAGACGCTCGGACTCAATCTTCATGTAATTATCTACAACGTACAGCTGAAAGGGACGGCAGGTAAGATGTTGTCATGGGTGAATGTTTTGACGGATTGGATCCGGTAGGAATGATATTCGCGCAAACTGTCTTTTTGGTTTTCTTGGGCGGGGGAAACCAGCCGTTCTCACCATAAGGAAAGCGAAGGGGGTTTCGTAGGATGTACTTACGATGACAATGTGCCACTAAAGATCGTTGTAATCGTTGCCTTAGATCCATGCAGCAACAATCCGGCCTGCTGTCGGTTAATTGCACATACGTTGATCTTGAGACGGGTCTATATAGATCAGTAACAGCCGTTATGGATATTTGGATATTCGGCATGTCAGACATTTGGCGAAGCGCACGGACAAAATGGATTCACGCGTTTCAGCATACTTCGGAAACAGTCGACCTCCAGTCTGGCCAGATGTGGAAATACCTGAATGCGATGATCCTTTTCTTTCTGGGTGTCCTATATTAAAGGCCAAAAGAAACACGGTCGGCCGTCCTCTGGCAGCAAGCTTCCAATGGCATAAGTTGACCATGGACCCGCAATGATTACACACCATCCTTCCCGTTCGCAAGTGATTCGTCGACGTTGACACCAATCGATGTGAAGTCAAAAAAGGAAAACGCCCTCACGTTGTTGCGGCATTCCTGGCCAATAGAACCCTGCCTCGTGTACAGATCGATGAGATCTGGTGGCAGCGGGATCTGAACAAACTCAACATGGCCATTGCCGCAGCACACCGATGGAGGTTCGCCTTTGAAATTGAGCGTGAAACATTTATCCCAGCTGGCAGTTGGAGGCAGACGTTCTGGTCAAAACATTGTTGTTAATAGAAGGTTTTGGTGGCATGAGGAAGGCGTGATGGAAAGCGTGCCATTCCAAGCCTTGCCGCGTCTATCGTGCGTCGAAGAGCTGCATGCTCGCTATCTGCATTGAGACTTGTCACCGCCTTCAACTCGGAACTACTACGACGTCTATCCTCGTTTTTCTTCAGTTTTGCGCTTATGGGCAGCGCGCACCTTGCGGAACGTCATTCCTCGACGGTCCGGCTGAGAATCTTGCGCGGCATCTCAGGCTGAATCTTCCTGTAAGCGCTCTGTTCTCAATTTTATGGAATGGCTATGGCCAAATCCAGTTGATTCACTGGAAGGACTCGGAAAATGCGGTTTCTTCAGCTGGAAACGTCGAGACTTATCTGCGGAAGAAGGAAACCAAAATCTGGCCAGCGGCCCCGGTGGAGGTAGTGGAAGGGGGGTTCTGGGGATCTACTGTATATACCGTTTGGGGTGTCCAGTCCACTCGGGACGCCGGAAAGAGTCATACACAGACTCTTCACGCATAGAAGTATAGATATAATGTACCTCAAAAAGTCAAAATAGGAATTTTTATTTGTACTACGAATTCTCAGAATACCTGAATAGCTTCGTAATATACTCCTCCAAATCCTTTTCTTAAATCAACTCATCATGGTATGAATGATATGAAGGGGTAACCAGCTATAACACATGCGCTGTGATATGGCAATCATTATCTTGATTTTGGTTCTTAAATCATCATTATAGAATCAGTGCCAACATGGGTTTTGAAAACGGAGTGCACGATTATCATCTCGTAGCCGCGACATTTTTAAATCATTAAGTTGATCCGTGATCATTTGCCCCAGGCCACTGTGTCAGATTACGTTTGAGCAGGAAATAAGTTTTCATCATTGATAAGGGAGTAACAAAAGGCAAGCCATAAAAGCTGATAGTTAGCAGCAGCCTGGTCGTGTAGCAAAATTAGCTGGTACAGTGTAATCAAATTAACTTGGATTGCTGCTCTTCTTTATTGCCGAGTTTTATGTAGCTCTGAAAGATTGAATACGTTTTCTTTACTACGATATAATATTTCTAATGCTCTGATCTACTCCTTGCTGCTCCATTTTATGATAAGTAGTATGGATACACGTAATAATACTGACGGTGATGCAAATAAACATGACTGTCGTTAAATAACTGGAATCGATTTGACAGGAGCATACATGGTGTTTCTTTTTTTGTCTGAATTCAATTACTACTGTAGTTCTCCGTACCTTCTATATTTATAATTCCCACATAGCAGCCAAGACTGGTATCTGCAATCCATCATTAGTTCATTTCTTCCAGTTTTGATTAGCATATGTGGAAGCATAAGCGATAACTCTTGGCGTAGGTGCATGTTTACGTCACTCTCACCATAATATCCTTACTATGGATGAACACAAAATTGCTCGGTTAAAATTCTTGCATCGAGCGTAACAGATGTGTAAGCCGCTTTTATATGTTACAGGTCATTCTTCAACCACCGTGGAATTAGAAGCCACACCCAAACCATTCCGATTAAAGTGCTTACCACTATGAGAGGAATATCTTTCTCATGCATATGAACTTGATAAAATTCATCTTTCAGAACTATAACGCTGAAAACGATGTACCATCGACGATGACATCTTATCATGGTTTTCGAGTTTACTCCGGGTCCGTAGCCGGGTTCAGCTTGATGTAGGAATAAAAATCCGCGAGCTGACATGGACTTCTTCTGGAGATACGTTAGAGTAATCCTAACGTGTATCATAGTAAGGGTTGTCGAACTTCGCTACTCACAGCTCTTCGCTTCATAGTGCTGGAGTTTCATTTGTTCATTGGGAATATACTCGTTCCCAATGTCACGCGCTAAAAACGTGCATATTTATATTTTATTACAAGCACTTAGCTCGCTACGCTCGTCCCATAAGTGCGTCAGATGGGTTCTTTGCGTAAAAAGAATAGGATTTTTTTGCAATGTTCAATTGTTTGTAGTATTAAACTTTTTAAACACTCCTGTGTACACAACATTTCGCGTTACGTAACCCGTATTCCCAGGAGAGGTTTCCACTTGTGCGAGAATCGTCCCGCTGGATAAAGACTTGACACGGGACACGGCGACGTAGAACTGGCTATGGGTGAAGACGGGTTTGTGGAGGTACATACCACTTGCTATTATGTCTGGCCTATTAATGGTAATGGAGAAGGCAGGATTGACCGGGAACTAGCGGCGTCGCTGCTGTACCGGACACTCGAAGTCGATGGAGAGCAGGGTGATCCGCGGGAGGAAGACCGTCGAGCCCTTTTTCTAGCCGCTACCAATCTTGGCATTGATTACGCGTGCTGATTAGGCGGCAGATGAGGCGCGTCCCATCGCAGAGCCCTCCGTCCTACCTGTGGTTGCTAAGCAGGATCAGTGGCATTCCCGGCTTGAGCGTCAGATTGTGCGGAGGCATCCCCGTCAGCTGTACCGTGTTGATTCTCCACTCGGTAGATTCGATGCGCGTCCTCATCACCCACGGTGGAAGCCGAAAAAACGTCCACGGCGTCTCCGGGCATACGATCCAACAGGACTTGATCTCGTTGACCGTTTTGTTGATCGGTGCAGGGATCGCGCGTTCTAACATCCAATAGGGATTGCCAAATTTGTCGGAAAGATCCGGGAAGATGGATTCGGCAATGATTGCAATGCGCGCGTCTTGTGGGTCGTCCATCGGAAGGCATATGTCGTCCAGCAGCTCGATGTAGGAGTACACGTCGCCACGGGAATGGGTGGGCACACATCCATCCCCGATCGACAACAGGTACTACGCAGCTCTTCCGGGACTCGGTCCTGCTCCTGAATATGCTGAATGCGCATGTTCTGCATAAGACAACGCACCGTTATATCCGACCAAAGGGGCGAGTGAATCAACGCCGACTTGCACATCTGATCGCGTGAGATCTTCCTTACCACCGCGAGGACCGGGTGGTAGTCGTCGCGGAGCAAGCTCATCTTCCCGCTGAACGGTTCATCCCTCTTCATCAGCTCTCACATCAAGCGGTTGACTGACTTGGGGATGTACCGATGCATCATGGGTACTTCATCCCAATAGATGAACTTTGCGGCCTTGATGAAGACCTCCACGGAACTGTTGGTCCGCACGCTGCACGCCAGCTTCGAGGTGTCGTGTGACAGTCGTATCTTTAACCACGAGTAAGTGGTGGTACAGCTCAATAGTACCAACCCCAATCCTGGAGAATACGACACTGATAGAGACGTGCTTGTCGTGACGCACCCGTTCCAGCAACGTGTTGTAGAGGAAAGTCTTTCCCGACCCGCCAGGCCCCAGCAGCAAGATTACAAATGCTTTCTCCAGACAAATTACCTCCGTGACCTCTTCGAAGATTTTCCTCTGCTCCAGAAAAATGCTTTCAGAGCTCTCGTCTAGCTATGGATGGAGCATCGCCACGTCGTACCGGTCCAATTCGTTTTCGATGAGCTTCTGTCCAATGACCCTGTAGTTGCGCCTTGGCAAGTGCACGGGGTGATCGGGCAATTTCGGCATCCGATGAACCTTGTTGAGATCTAGGCCGTAATCGTGCAGGGTATCGTGGCCATTGCAACCCATCCGCCGCAAATTCGGCGATAAACCCTTCCCACAGCTCCCCGGGGCCACCGGTGACTAGTTATCCAGGATGGATGCTAATCTTCCGCGCATGTGGGTAGCAGACATCTGTAAATACGAAGCCTCGCGCAGGCACTGCTTCCACTCGTAGTCGTTCACAAAAATCCCACGCGCAATACAGGCGGCCGTATACGGTACCTTGGCACGTCTGAATATCCTCGAAGGACATTGGAGAGAGTAAATGGTGCAAGCGAACTCGCAAGAAGTACCATTACTAGTCCTTCACGGAAACGAAGTTCTCCCGGCCGATGGTTGGAAAGGTCCGCTGGTTCTTCCTCGCGGTCAGCTTCATCGTCTGGTTCCCGTTGATGGTCTGCTAAAGGCTCTCAGCAGCTGCGTCGAACGTGACAGCCTGTTCACCGGAGAGTGGACACCTAGACGTTCCACTACAGCATATCAGTTGTAAACGCCACCGGTAGGTAGCCTCGAAGGAGGAAACATATCGGAAGGTTAAGAATATTTACATTTCGTCCTTTTTGATAGCGTCCCCTTCCACGACGGGTTCCGCGTCTGCTACAGGGAGGAGAGAGCAAGCGAACGTCGGTTCGGTCGTGGCCCTACTTGAACAGGTACTTCACAGAGTGGATGGACGCACAGACCTCGAAGTTAATGTGGGCGTTGTACTTAGGAGCAGTCAAGCATTGTTGGTGATGACGTGCCGGTTGGTGTAACGCCGGTTTCTTGTGTAGATGTGGCAAAAGTCATCCCGACGTCGATATTGGGGATATCCATCCTAACGGCACGCGTCTCCGGGGCGAAATCCTTCGAAACCCTCTTCTGGCCGACACCGTCTTTTTGGTACTTGGCGAAGCACACGTGGATCATAAACCGGTCACAACCGCGGCGACAGCTGGGGGTCTGGAATCTCTGCGCAAACAATGCGGTCGTAATCCTCGTATGTCCGGGTCTTGCCCGTCTCACACTGAAGGATGGGAATGTGCGCATGTGGCAGTTCACGCTTCTGAAAATCGACGACGGTACACACAATGGTTATGACCCTGCCAAACATGTGCTTCTTCGTGATGTCGTTGAGGAGTGACTGCGTCTTCATCCCGAACACGTGTGTCATTAAGTCTAGTAGACTCAGGAACGTTTTTTGGGTTGAGTTTGTCACATTATATGTTCTGAAACCAACCAACTTGGTTGGTCCCGGGATCAAACCCGGGACCTTCCGGTCCCGTAGTGAGCAGTGAACCACTCGACCACGGTAGGATTCAGGAACGTTTTTTTAGGGAAGCAGAGCGTCCTTGATCTCTGACCCCGCGGGGTTACAGGTGTATGTGACAAAGAGATCCGTCTTTCCGACCTTGCAGATGATGGTCATGGCGTCTTGGCACAGTTCATTCGGGGGGGGGGGGATTGGAAAGAAGAGGGAAGGATCATCTGCTTTACGAGACTCGCCAAATTTTTGTCCCCGTCGGCGTATGCATCAGCCAGGCCGTGGTACAACTCTGTCCTCAAGGCGCTCTGCTGGTTCCGGTGCAAGAGGATCCGGTCACCCTCCATCTTGGCACCACTTACTAATGGAAGGGACGTCCATACCCTAACACCCGCATATCGTACGCTCGGGCATCAGGCGGTGTCGGTAGAAGTTCATGACCGTCACGATTTTGTTACGTCCACGACGAGGGGTATTCCCGTCGGGAGCCTGAACGCTTTCTGACTCACGCCCTTGTTTGGAATCCCGTAACACCATCCTTCTTCTACGAACAGGTCTTGATCCGAAGCGAACTGGACAGCGTAGGGATGGTGGACCCGAAGAATCTCAATGAAGTTCGTGATGTACGCTGGGGCATCACCCGATTGCACCTGAAAACGTTTCGTCTGCGCCTGTGGGTCGTCAGGTGGGTTTGCAGAAAGTTAGGTCCACCCTGCAAAGTCTCGGACGGTTGCAAAGGACCCAGTCAGTGGAAATCTCGCCGCACAACTGGAACGATTGCGGACCGTGACCGGGAAGGTATCTTCGTTCGCCTCTAACCACCCAAATTCCAGGTTGGTATTGTACAGAAGGATCTTTTCCAGAAAAACACTTAGTACCGGCATGCGTTACCTTGATCAGAGACCACGTCATCGGTACCAGCGGCAGAGGGGAAGGTGCACATTAACCTTCCCGCAACAGGAGGAAGTAAAACTCCTAACTCTTCGGCCCAGTACAGATTGCGATAGGGCAGACACTCGACATCCATGAGACCGAGGCTGTGCGGCTAGGGTACTCATGAAAATACGGTCGAACATCATAACGGTACAGATTACCAACTCCGGCTGCACCGTTTGCTGCTCCACCATTGGCTGCTATTCCACGGTTGGCTGCTAGGTCCACAGGTTCCACGAAATCCACCGGTTTCACGGTTTGGTGCTTGGAATTTGATTGGAGCAGCATGGGCTGGGTCAGTACAGGGGTTCCCACATCTCGGATTGAGGGCCACAAAGTGACCGGGGAGGCCGCAGGACTCGCACACATCCGGGGTCATGCCTAGAAACCTTTAGGCACAGGAGGTGCGTCTGCAGTATTCGGGTTCGAAGCAACTTGCGCAAATTTTAGGTGGAATATAAATTCTTATCGGTTGCACCCTGCTCATGGCCCCGCTGGCTTGTTTTGTACTAAAAAGACTTCCCTGAACTACAAAGTTCTACAATCTCTTGTCTATTTTAATATTTTTCTAAACAGCTTTACTAATAAAAGAGGATATTAAAACTTCTGTGGTGGAGTCCAGTTCAAAATCGAACACCGAAGTATCCGGAAGCGAACCACCATCGCGCCCAGCCGACCAACTAACGGAGGGGGCACTCCGCGGATCTTCGCCTGGGTGCCGATCGCTTGACCGATCAGCATTACAGGACGCCGAGTCCGATTCGTCTCGTGTCTCACCTTGTGTACCCATTAGTATGGGTGAATACACACTCGGTGGACCGTTGATTGGTATAGACTTTGGTGGGGATCGACATGGATGTACCACTTCTGGGGTAATGATCCAAAATTCCAAACGAAAAGGTAATTCAAAATGGCCGATCGGCAAAGGAAGCGGAAATATTCACTCCGAATGCAATTAAATCTGGCACTTGACCGCCCGTGGCAGTGAGTAATCCAGCCAGTAGTAAATCCTGGCACTTGATTGCAAAAGCAATGAGTAATCCAGCCAATGAAAGTTTCTGGCACTTGACCGCAGATCGCGATGAGTAACCCAGCCAAAATAACACGTCTCCTTGAACGTGGCCGAACTTGAGGGGGTGAGTGAACGTAGTGGCCCCTCCCGTCGTGGGACTTCCGGTGAATCTCTGTCCTGGTCGGGCTTAATGAGCGAAAGGGGACCCTTTTAATCCTCTGCTCCCAATGACTCCGATCGGAGCGGTGACTTTGGCAGCCCAATGTAATACGAACACTATATTATATAGCCAATTAAGATCCATTATGTAAACCATATGTAAACCGTGTGCCTTACCTCATATCTGCGTACAAAACACTCCAAGCACATGATTGGCCCAAAATACTCCGTCCTTTCAGCCTACCCGATCGATCTGCCTTGACAACTGGTACACTGGTACAAACTGGTCAATAATTTTCACTTGCACTTTACCACGCTTCCCTACAAAGTTCTTAAAACCTATTGTCTATGTTAATATTTATCGAAACAGCTGTATTAATACAAAGAGAATTTTTTCGCGTCAAAAATCGACGAAAATATGGTGTAAGGGTATCAAAACTTTTATTAATATATAGATCACGATTTTATCATTTGCAACAATGATGTACAGATCTGTACAACTAATCTTCGCGTAAGCTCTGTACTAACTTCTTCCATCTGAGTTTTAAAACATGCATCATCCGGAGACCCAAGTCTTAGCGCTAGAGACAGGGGAGCTAATCTGGTTTCTTTTTATGTAAGGACAATAAACATACCAACGCGCTTTGTAATCAGTTTAGATGAGCACGTTTGACATGTTACCTCTTCCTCCCGTTTTGACCTCTAGTTTTCATTCACGGTGGCCGCTGCCTACGGTGGTATTTATTTCTTCTTTGCGAGCACCACTGCCTTTCATCTTTTTGTTGTAAAGCGATGGAAAGAGAAAATAACTGGTCTAAGCGGATCACAAATGGAAACCGATTGGATGAAATTACGAAGCCTTTTGGCTGTAATAACACATACGGTCCCGTTTACCAACCGACAATTTTGAGCGGTGGTTACGACGTTACTGTTAGTTACAGTTTGGAAGATTGTAAGGACTTAGTGGTCCGTCGTAAAAAGCGACCCCGGGTAAAAAAAAGATACAGGAATATTTCAGTGTAAGGGCATCGCCCAGTATATTGTATACAGTCGAAGAGGAAACGATCTCTTTCACTTCATCGTTTAACTGCAGGTTGTACTAGGAGGCGATGATTCATATTCACTGTACCGCGACCACGACATGATGGAACGGGGGCCAAGGCCGATGGAAATATCGACCCGAGGCAATTAGGTAATAAAACTAACCTTTTCCAAATTAGATGCGCGAAGATGGGGTACTTTACCCAAGAGTGCGTCGCACCATGTCAGGCGCCACGCAGTCAGTGGACGGTTAAGGCCACTGGTAAGCGCAACCAAAATAGTGACGGACGACCTCCTCTTGGATGAAATAACGTGAACTGCCAGAAATAGTGGGGCACCCTTCTAGAAGAGCTGTTTTGCATGCCGATATTGGGCATATCAACCAGGCGGCACAATCGCCTTTCAGAAAGTGCTGGGTCATTCAAAAGCGAACGTTCTTGCCCTTGTTTAAAACACACTGTGTCAGTTATCCAAAGTACCCATCGCGTAAAGTAATCCTCCACTGAACCTTCAAACGGCATGTTACACGACATGCATTCGGAGTACCAAGAACCACTATTCTGGTTACTTTGTATGTGTGTGTGCGGAAATGTTCTTAATCCTAAGTGTTGAAAGGTGTTTCCGTCCATCGTAGCACAGTAGTGTAGGAAACTTGGTGTCGTAGATATCGAATAATAACAGTAATATTACCAAATCGTCTCAAGTCAATATCTCAGCAACCAATTACAGCTAGGTTGCGAGAATGACACCCGTAGAGAGATTATAATGCGTATGACGAAGTAGATTGAACCAGGGAGTTGTTCAATGGAATGTGTATTGAGAAGTGATTAGCTAGCCTAACATGCATACGCATAAGGAGTTGAAGGTATACTATACCTCCAATAGCTGTTGTGTTTCCCACATTACTTGAGTGCAAAATAGGCAGTACTCAGAATCGAGTACGGATACCGTATTTTTAGCAGCTAAAAAGTAAGAAATACAGATTGTAAGCTAAAACAAAATATCCTACCTAATTTTAGTAATTAAAGTATACAGACTATTTTTAACACAAAGCTGAAGATACAAAGAGTCTCATGTTATAAATTTACTATCCTCAATGACCTCACCGAAGATCCGGTACCTATTGAAAAAGTCATTTATAAACATGTAACGAGATCAGAAGCGCCTACAGTCAACTGATTAACATGATCTCGACTAATTAGTCTTCTTTCAATCACTATTTCTGTCTATTGATGCCTACCATGCGTATGACATCTACACGGTGGATGCTGCCCTCCGTAAGTACTTCAACATGGTCCCGTGCCGGACACTTGCTGTTACACAGCTGTTGCGCTGCTGTGTGACTTAGTTCTACTAGATTATTGGGAACGGATATACTGTCCGCACTTGTCGAGTTAGAGCTGAGAGTGTCATTACTCCTATCAGTCCGTCCGACGCTGAATGTTAATCAACTGATACACTTGAATACCTCACAGGTTGATCAGTCCCTGTGAGAACGCTCCAGACCATCGACAATATATCCTATAAAAAATGATCATTGGTTGATGCTTGGACACCGAAGAAATGCCCAGTAACATCGAGCTTGCCATCAAGTTTGAGGACGATATATTAATCCTCGAGTTTAACACAAAGCGCGTTCGTATTGCACGCTTTGTCATTGTTCTTGTTGCACCCGTTCATTACCTGATACACAACATGCTTCGGGTGATTTCATTTCCCCGAAATTAACGACGCTAAGCTTTGTGCATCCACAAAGTTATTTGATGCGTCAGTGTTAAATAGCTTGCATGGTGGTATCGTTTTCAGGTGGTTAACCTTCAAATGAGACCGACTCGCTCCTTGTCTATTCTACGATGGTTATCGATTCTCTGGAAGCTTTCTACGGGGAAAGGTGTTTTTAGAGAGGAAAAGAAGAGAAAATAATAATGTGAACGATAATGAAATTGAGGTGAAAGAGCAGAGTAGTGGACGGATGAAGACACGGCAAGACCATGGCGGAGAGAGAAAGGAGATGATAAGGTAAGCTCAAAGTGTTGTAAACAGTGCAGATGTTAAGTATGGACATGGACACGACAGTAAAGAAAAAATAAAAGGTTGAAAATGATGACGATGAGCAGCGATCGATTGTTAAAAAGGAGAGTACCGACGTGCCCTGATAAATAAAAGCCAAGATGATTGATATAGCAATGACTAAGTACTGATGTTATGGTCCCCGGTCTGAGCGAGCCACGGTCAAGGCTAATGTGACCGTCGGTTCCTCATGGTTCCTAAATTTTGTTGGTGTTCAAGTTCTGCGCCCCGCACGTGCGTGATAGGAGACTTACGAAGGGTAGATGACATTATCAGATGCTTGACCGTCATCCTGGATCGAGATTAAGTTCAAATCACTATTTAATAGAGTAAACAAGGAGAGCAGATCAACTGTTAAGATGTGGCGCGGCACATGTTAGATATTTGTCTGTATGAAGCACGCAAGATTCGTACACTTGTAGAGTATAGAGCTTGGCGCCACATCAATGTAAAAACGTGAGTATCGGATCATGATCGGGGTAGTGCTATCGGAATCTCTCAAGAGCTGGAGGAGAACAAGTGCCTTTTTCTGCGTCATGCACCTTCACGGCTCAATTGTAGGGGAGCATATGGTGAATCGCTAATGTTGGAAAGTTTGCGCTTCTGGATATAATGTTACCGCCCAGTAGGAATAGCATTATGTCGCATATGAGTAGAGCAGAGCTATTTCGTATCATACTATTATATGGTACTACAGTGTATTGGGTAACAGCGCGGTCCGGACTTTAAAGCAATCTTCCGGCACCGACAGAGTAGCACTTTCATCTCGTCGCTTGTTTGTCAGGCTAGACGTAGCTATAGTTTACCGTTGTTTAGTAGCAGGAACCCGTTCATGATTAAACTGGGAAGCTTCCTCTTGTGATCATGAGATCTGTTGGACCCACTGAAACATTCCAATATTTAATTATTACTAATGGTTTTATAAATTTAGGGGAATGTTAAATCGACCCCCCCCAATTGTTAATTCAAGTTGACGATTGTGTGCAGCGACTAAGTGAGACAAATTGATGCTCAAATGAATAACGTTAGTGCTTTTGTACTTTCCCTTCCAGAAGCGGATGTAAGTCGTACCTCTTCGTAGTAGTCGTAGTGAGACGCTTGTTCTTTGCACATCCAGGCTGTGTAGAAATTGGGGGGGGCGATTTATAATTCCCCTACTTTTAACACTTTGGCATCTTAACTGGATAATTATAACATGACAGAAGACATCGCCGACGAACAAGCGGCTAGAACACCAAATCAGGAACCTAGAAACGTGAGTCTTAAGGAGTGGACGAGATTAGTCAGTTTCTCTAGACAATATTATGCAGCCTCGGCAGTAGGTATTACGGCGCAGTAGGAACTCAGTGTAGTATGACGCAGCACGATACAGTGCTATCGCTCAAGGAGAGTACACGTGACAGTAAGAGTGGGAGCAACTACTAGCAGGGCAAATTACATAGATACTAGCCACATAGATTCTACTGGTTAAAAGAGATGGAGCTCCGAGTTTCTAGTGAAGGGATACGAGCGACGACATTGAAGGGAACGCCATCGACTTCAATTGCCAAAGATTAGTGCAGCTTGGCTACATAGATTGTCTGTATCAAACTATAATATTCAAGAAACAAAATACGGTGATGAAAACGGCGATAACTATATTAGGTGATTCTTCGTACTCCCCAACGGTCTACCTCCAACGCCACGAATCATGTTTTTTTGGTCTTGATGATTCTTGGGAAAAGAGTCCAGATCATTCTTTCCCCGCGGGAGGAAAATGTATTGGTGACGGGTCTCCGACCCTTTGAAGCTCGCGGTCGACACGGTCCAATTCAGCCGCAATATGTTCGGCCGATTCAGGTTTCTTGCCCGATATGTTAGCGGCAACTCCCCCCAACCTCACTAGCTGCCTGGGCGAGAGTAAAAGCGATTACAAGGAGGCCAAATCGAGTCGAGATCATGTTGATTAGTTGAGTGTTGGCGACTTTTGGTTGGTGAGCAAGTTTCAAAATGAGCCTTTGGAAAACAAGTCTGCAGTCGTTTGCACATTCGTCTTACAACCGCTTTTGTTCGATTGTCTCCTCATAATAAGCTCGTAATCGCTGGGATTCGGCAAGAGCGACCAATCAATCGTCCGGGGCTACTGTGTCACGGGGTCGCAACAGATCTCATGATCACAAGAGGAAGCTTCCCAGTTTAATCATGAACGGGTTCCTGCTACTAAACAACGGTAAACTATAGCTACGTCTAGCCTGACAAACAAGCGACGAGATGAAAGTGCTACTCTGTCGGTGCCGGAAGATTGCTTTAAAGTCCGGACCGCGCTGTTACCCAATACACTGTAGTACCATATAATAGTATGATACGAAATAGCTCTGCTCTACTCATATGCGACATAATGCTATTCCTACTGGGCGGTAACATTATATCCAGAAGCGCAAACTTTCCAACATTAGCGATTCACCATATGCTCCCCTACAATTGAGCCGTGAAGGTGCATGACGCAGAAAAAGGCACTTGTTCTCCTCCAGCTCTTGAGAGATTCCGATAGCACTACCCCGATCATGATCCGATACTCACGTTTTTACATTGATGTGGCGCCAAGCTCTATACTCTACAAGTGTACGAATCTTGCGTGCTTCATACAGACAAATATCTAACATGTGCCGCGCCACATCTTAACAGTTGATCTGCTCTCCTTGTTTACTCTATTAAATAGTGATTTGAACTTAATCTCGATCCAGGATGACGGTCAAGCATCTGATAATGTCATCTACCCTTCGTAAGTCTCCTATCACGCACGTGCGGGGCGCAGAACTTGAACACCAACAAAATTTAGGAACCATGAGGAACCGACGGTCACATTAGCCTTGACCGTGGCTCGCTCAGACCGGGGACCATAACATCAGTACTTAGTCATTGCTATATCAATCATCTTGGCTTTTATTTATCAGGGCACGTCGGTACTCTCCTTTTTAACAATCGATCGCTGCTCATCGTCATCATTTTCAACCTTTTATTTTTTCTTTACTGTCGTGTCCATGTCCATACTTAACATCTGCACTGTTTACAACACTTTGAGCTTACCTTATCATCTCCTTTCTCTCTCCGCCATGGTCTTGCCGTGTCTTCATCCGTCCACTACTCTGCTCTTTCACCTCAATTTCATTATCGTTCACATTATTATTTTCTCTTCTTTTCCTCTCTAAAAACACCTTTCCCCGTAGAAAGCTTCCAGAGAATCGATAACCATCGTAGAATAGACAAGGAGCGAGTCGGTCTCATTTGAAGGTTAACCACCTGAAAACGATACCACCATGCAAGCTATTTAACACTGACGCATCAAATAACTTTGTGGATGCACAAAGCTTAGCGTCGTTAATTTCGGGGAAATGAAATCACCCGAAGCATGTTGTGTATCAGGTAATGAACGGGTGCAACAAGAACAATGACAAAGCGTGCAATACGAACGCGCTTTGTGTTAAACTCGAGGATTAATATATCGTCCTCAAACTTGATGGCAAGCTCGATGTTACTGGGCATTTCTTCGGTGTCCAAGCATCAACCAATGATCATTTTTATAGGATATATTGTCGATGGTCTGGAGCGTTCTCACAGGGACTGATCAACCTGTGAGGTATTCAAGTGTATCAGTTGATTAACATTCAGCGTCGGACGGACTGATAGGAGTAATGACACTCTCAACTCTAACTCGACAAGTGCGGACAGTATATCCGTTCCCAATAATCTAGTAGAATTAAGTCACACAGCAGCGCAACAGCTGTGTAACAGCAAGTGTCCGGCACGGGACCATGTTGAAGTACTTACGGAGGGCAGCATCCACTGTGAAGATGTGATACCCATGGTAGGCATCAATAGACAGAAAGAGTGATTGAAAGAAGACTAATTAGTCGAGATCATGGTAATTAGTTGACTGTAGGCGCTTCTGATCTCGTTACATGTTTATAAATGACTTTTGCAATAGGTACCGGATCTTTGGTGAGGTCATTGAGGATAGTAAATTTATGACATGAGGCTCTTTGTATCTTCTTCAGCTTAAATTTTGGGACATTTCCGTACACACAAAGTAACCAGAATAGTGGTTCTTGGTACTCCGAATGGATGTCGTGTAAGATTGCGGTTTGAAACGTTCAGTGGAGAATTATTTTACGCAATGGGTACTTTGGATAACTGATACAGTGTGTTTTAAGCAAGACAAGAAAGTTAGCTTTTGAATGACCCAGCACTTTCTGACAGGCGATTGTCCCGCTTGTCTGATATGCCCAATGTAGGCATTCAAAACAGCTCTTCCAGCAGGGTGCCACACTCTTTCTGGCTGTTCACGTTATTTCAGCAAGAGGAGGTCGTCACTATTTCGGTCGCGCTTATTCGAACGTGTAACAGGACTGATCCTGTTACAGGCTTACACTGTGTTGTGCGTGGAAGCGCGCAATACAAGAGGGGTAGGATTAGTTGATGACAACTAATCATATACTAAAAGTAAATATAAATATTTACTTGTTATCTAGAACGCAAAATTAAGAGTGTTTATTAAATGGGTGGTTAGCGGCTAATAGTATAGTAATTACCTAACTAATATAATAATATCAAGTATTCAACTAACTGTACTATTAGTTAACCTGCATGATTCGGTATTTATACCGAATCGACTTTTCCTTCGTAGATTATAATAACTTATAATCTATTATTTGAATTTCAGACAACGCGTCTGAAATTCAACTGTGATATTCTAACTTGAATATCAATTATGTAATGGCACCCCATTACATCACCCCCACTTAAGGTGGTTGGCCAATAATAATTATTATTTTGGCCAATCATAGGTGGCACTTGTTGGTCGGAATTTCTCATTCACCAACTGATTGACCATCGACTCGATGGTCAAAGCACGCGGCGGCTCTCTAAAGAGCGCTGCTGAAAACATCGAAGGAGCTTTTTCCTCCGCCTCAGCACTAGGTGCTGAGGTGTTGAGTGGCAACAGTGACGCTGCATTAGTAGCGTCAACTACGCAAAGGTCGGAAGACGTACCGTCTTCAACCACAGATGCTGCTAAGGCGGCATCTGGCAAGAAACAGGGAGATGCTGCTAATACAACATCTCGCACGATGGCAACTTCCGAATGGCATGTTTCCAAGAGGTCCATGTTCGGAAGTTCTGACTCCGAACAAAGTGATGGGGGTACAGCTGTCCCCACGAAAGGATCTAGCGAGTCGAAACTCGCTAGGTGCTCATCGCCTAACAGCGATGATGACTCTGGTGTCGCTGTCAGCTATGACAGCGACAATGATTATCACAGGTGGTTGCGGGAACGCAGCACCTCACCTGGACTAAGTACTTCTCCACGTCGGGGTGATTTAACCCCGGCGCGTGGTGTTGAAGCAGGCGGTGCTCCGCCTGCTAAAAGCGCTCTAACAGAAGCGGCGCCTGCCCCTTCTGAAGCGTATCAATGTACGGAACCACATGTTCCGTACAGAGTGGGGTTTTGGACCACTGGATGGGATATTGCCCCAACAGTGGCGGTCACCGTAAGCGGGACTGCCAATATGCGTTGTTCGATATCAACGTGCTGGATGACTGCGAAGACATCCAGTCACGTCGTTTCGATCGAAGTACAGACGATAGACGTATGTACTTTATTGACCTCTTTTTCCAGGTTCGATATTATTCGAGCCGGAAAGGGTCAAGGAGGAACAGGGACGATAAAGACGCCCTGACGCAGAGTTGGAACGCTTTTGTTGAAAACTACAACAAAAGCCCAGATGATTACGTGAATAAAGTTCACGTAATGCGCGAGCGCTTTTTAAAGCACTCACGAACAGGCAAAATAGAATACATCCATTTTGCTTGCATCAAATAAGGGTTTAACTGTGGTGTCTCTTCTCACCTCGTTTGTCCGCGGTGTCCCCAGGGCGCTCCTCGTCTGTCAGAGGAGGAGTTGCGGGGGTACGGTGATTTTTCCGTACCCGCCAAAATTCAGGGCTTAATCGATGCCCTAAATGTATCAACACCTAGTGTTGATGCTACTTCGCATTATGAGTTTGAGACTTCTCTCAAACTCAGTTAAAAGGTCTGGGGCGTCGGCCCTCAGAACCTTAATCGGCTCACAAAAGTCGAACTCTTGGGAGTAGCCCAGCCAGCGTAGTAAGTACTCGGTACGCTGCTCTTTCTTCGAAGGCACCGAGCGCTTCGAGATCAAGCTCTCGAGGATATATCGCTTGTTCCCCTGATTATCGATCAGGGGCGGCGGAGGTTGAGAATTCCCTCGCCGTTGTTGTTGCGGAGCATGGTTCTTGTTACGCAAGCTCGAGGAGGGTTATTCCTCCTTGAGCAGCGATATGGCTCACTCTGTGAAGACATATCGGTCTCTTCGCGAGGATGTCGCGACATCCTCGGGGCGCACACTGCCCTTCAGCAGAAATGATCTTTTGTACATCGAGCTTTCCCGCTGTAAGGAAGATCTCGATCGGCACAAGGCTGGTCTTGAGCAGTCGAAGGCGGAGGTAATGACTCTCCGCTCTGATCATCAACGGCTGGAAGACGATTACAAGTCTCTCTTGGGAGACTTGGAGAAGCACGGTATCTTCCGTGGTTCTGCGTCTCGTCGTAAGACGAAGACGAATGATACGGCTTGAGCCGCCCAACATAGAATGTTGGGTGGAGCCGCATTGCTGTGGGAATGTCTAAGGTATAGGAAAATTGGTAGTACTTAATAATACCAATTCACCGTTCAGAAATGAGTTTTTGTTCTTCCTTCCTTGTTTGTCTGCATTTTGCTTCTGCTTATCAAAAGCAGATGCAAGTGCATCTTTTATATAGCGTATTACAGCTTGGCGCTGTAATACGAATTCATCTACTGCTTTATCAGCAGTAGGTGCGTTGTCCTCATTGTCTGCAGCCATTGCTGCAGACACATATTCATCATATGCATATTCAGTTTCATTTGAAGCTGCTTCCGTTTCTACTGTACTTTCAGTAGAAGGGCCATCGTTTTGTTCACAAGTTGCAGTTGCAACTTGCGCATTGACTCGCTCAAAATTTGAGCGGGTCCCTCCCCCACTTAGATTTGGCGTACCGCCAAGTAAAGCTGGGGTTCGTGGATGCCTTAAGGCATTCACGTAGAACGGTGTATGCTTAGTTGAAGCATGCACCGAATTGTTAATCGCGAATTCAGTGAGTGGCAGATAGTCACTACACTGTTCAAATGCATGTGCGTATGATCGCAACATGTCTCCGAGAACGCGGTTAACCCGTTCCGTCTGCCCATCCGTTTCCGAATGGTACGCAGTTGACATCTTCAACTGGGTTCCCAACAATGAGAACGTTTCTTTCCATAAACGTCCTGTAAATCTCGGATCTCGATCCGAGAAAATGTCTTCCGGCATTTCCTGCAAACGGAATACCGTATCAACGAATATCCGCGCTGTTTGAGCGGAGGTTACGTTCGCTGATACTGCAGTAAGATGTACCATCTTACTGAAACGGTCTACAAAGACCACTATTCCGGTCTTCCGACTATTGTCGGGTGGAAGACCGAATACGAAGTCCATTGAAATGGACTTCCAACACTCTGTCGGAACCGGCAGAGATTGCAGCGGAGACTGTGCAGACTGCGTAGGCTTAACGCGCTGGCAAATCTCGCAAGCGCGTACGTATTTTCGTACCCACTTGTACTGGTTTCGCCAGTAAAAGTCACTTGCGAGAGAAGCGTATGTCTTCTCTCGACCTTGATGCCCCGAACTCGGTGCATCATGATACTAAAACATAATTTGATGTTTGAGATCATCGTCGTTTGGAACGACGATGCGACTTTCATCTTTTTGGTATGTGCTGTAAAGCAGCAGACCATCGTGCAGTCGATATCGATGCACGCAAGCGCGGAGGAACTCTGGGAGTTCGTCGCGCTTCTCACTTGATGGATTACTTAAGTAATCAATCAACAGACGTGTCTCCTCGTCTGTTTTGTACGCCTCGCGTACTTGTCGTATAATTGACGACGACAAAGCAGTGCGACGGATCGCGTTTGCACTGGCACTTTCAGTTACGGACCGTTTCGTCTCGTAATCGGGCCTTCGTGATAGCGCATCCGCTATCACGTTAAACTTTCCGGGTTTGTATTCAACCGTAAAGTTGTACTCAGCAAAGAATGACAGCCATCGAACCATTCTTTGAGAAATGTGTGGTGAATTCACGGCCGGGCGTAGCGATGCATGGTCCGTGTAAACCACAAACGGTCTATCTCCCAATAGATATATCCGAAACTTGGCCATTGCATACTTCCTGGCAAGGAGTTCCTTGTCATGCACTGGATAGTTGCGCTCGGCTGGGCGCAACTGACGTGATTGATAGCAGATTACGCGATCACGATCATCGTGATCACGCTGCATCAAAGCACAGCCGATAGCGAAATTTCTCGCGTCGCAAACGACGTGGAACGGACGCTCGTTATCGGCTATAGCCAAGACAGGCGCTTCAGTCAAGCTTTTCTTGACTGCATCAAAAGCATCTTGGCATTGGGTATCCCAATGCCATTCGACATCTTTCTTAAGTAATTGAGAAAGAGGTCGTATTAAGCCATCATAGTTGCACGAATACTTGTGCAAATATGTTGCCAACCCAAGGAACTTTCGAAGTTCCTTAACGTTGTTTGGCGTAGGCCATTCAACGATCACCCTGATCATTTCTGGATCAGGACGCACCCCGTTCTTGCCCACAAAGCATCCAAGAACGGGTATCTCAGGTGCACCAAAGGTGCACTTCTTCAGATTTGCATAGAGCTTATGCTTACTCATAAGCTCTAACACTCGACGTAGATGCTCCCTATGGACATCTACATCGCTTTTATCGTGTCCCCCCTTACTATGGATGAACACGTCATCGAAATAACTCGGTGCGAATTCTCGCACCGGGCGTAATAGATGCGTTACGCATCTGTTAAACGTATCAGGGGCATTTCGAATCCCCTGCGGCATAACAAGCCACTCCCAAAGCATGCCGCTTGGGGTGCTTACCGCCGTGAGAGGGATATCCTTCTCACGCATTAGGATTTGATAAAATCCATCTCTTAGATCGAGAGCACTAAAGATGGTGCTCCCGCACATGCCATCTATGATGAAATCCTTCCGCGGTATCGGTGTCTGTGCCGGTACCGTCGCTGCGTTAAGATTGTTGTAAGCGTGAACGATTCTCCACCCACCTGTGGACTTCTTCACACAAAAGGTGGGGGTAGAGTGCGGTGAGGTAGACTCCCGCACTTGGACTGATTTACGACGAGCTTCGAAAAGCTTGTCGATCGCTTTTACCTGATCACGCGGCAACGGCCATTGCCGCGTAACATAATACTTCGTGCCTGGCACGAGGTCAATCTCATGACGAGTTCCCTTATCCTTATGGAGCTCGCTAGGTACTTCTTCTGGGAATACGTCAGCGTATTCTCGAAGTACCTCATAGAATGGGGAGTTCGCTTTAAGCGACTCCCATCTCTGCGCTTCAAAGCGCTGAACTCTGGTTTGATCATTGGGAACCTCTTTATCAATGTTTTCCACTTGTAATGTGGATATTCGTTCACGAATATCCACTACATCATCTGTTGCAACGATGATACAGATCTGTTCGATCTGACCATCGTGCAAGTTTCTCATAAACTTCTTCCAGCTTAGCGCTGGAAGAGCCATCACCTCCGAACCTTCTTTCGGAGGGTGTACCATCAACAGAGACTGGGTAGCTAATCCGGTCTCCGTTTGCGTCAAGACGTTGATCGTCTCGACGGAACTGCCCATGCAATCAGACGCACTCGTCTGATTGACTGCTACACGGTTATTACGATTCACCGTGTGCGAATACTCATCATCATGGTGGCCACTGCCTACCATGGAATTTTGGCGATCAGATGTGCTCGTCTGATCGGCCGCCTTTTCTGCGACACGGTGATATTTATCACCCGTGCGCATGGCTAAAGCAACGTGGTGGGCACTGGCCACCACGGAGTTTTGCTCACGATTGCACTCGATCGTGAGTTCACTCTCATCAACACGGAATTCATTCGTCGTGTTGGAACCTTCGGTCGCACAGTGGGTGTTTCCCACTGTGGATATATTTTCATTCTCACGTTGGGTGTTTCCCACCGTGGATATAACTTCATTATCACGTTGGTCTTTATCACCCGTGGAATGTTTCTCTCCAACACGAAACGACTCTTCTGTTGCGTGTGTTAGTCCCTCTGGACTCTCACCAGCGGAGGTACCTTCCGCTGATCGTGTCAGAACAGACCTGGTGGTGCCATCGCTATCCACCAGACTGTCTGACGCTGCGGTTGTATCCTATGATACAGCCGGATTACACACAGGGTGATCAGATCCTGTGCGTCCGCCGCAGTCGATCGATAGGTTAAACCAGTCGATCGAAGGTTTAAACTTGGACATCCATGGGATTCCAAGTATCACATCGAACATGTAATCTAAATCGAGGACGATGAATTAATCCTCGAATGACAGTTCATTCAGCTTGAAGCGTGTTTTAATCACACGCTTTGGAATAGTCACGGTTGCACCTGTTGCTAACCGGACTGACAACATACTTCGTGGGGTTTCTACCTCGACGATGCTCAACAGCGTTAGACTCTGAGTTCTAACGAAATTGTTTGACGCTCCTGTGTCAAACAAAGCTCGCATGGGGACATCGCTCCCGTTCGGCTTAACCTCCAGGGTGATAAGAGGCTTCCCATCACCCTGCACCTTTTGACAGGACATAGTCCCGTCTGGGGCTATTACCCTCACATGCCCTATGTCGGCATGTGGGATAACATTCCCAGTAGGGCGCCCCGCCCCTACTGGCGGTTCTCGTTTTTTGCACCAACAGGGTGATGTCCCTGTTGGTGTCGCCGTGCAGCGGACGGTTCCGTCCGCTGACTGCGTGGCACCGGACGCGGTGCCATACACTCATGGGCACAATGCCCCATTTTCGCGCATCTATTGCAGCGAATATTCTTCTTAAATTTCGGTTGCTTCCTGTTCAAAGCAACCGCAACCGATAGGTCCATAGGCTCTGGACCTTCACCGTCCATGCTCTGGCGCGGGTGGCTGTTTCTTGAGACGAAGTGTGAGCTTCGTCTGCCCGACTGCTGCTTGTTGACATGCCCTTGCGGCATGTCAAAAGCGAAGGGATGTTGAGCCCTTCGGCTGTACCCAGCATGTGATGACGCTGATCGCATGCTGAACTCCTCACGGATGCTCATATCAATGGCATCCCTCAGAGTATCTGGCGGGTGCCGATAGAGACTCTGTTTGACGGGACCATCATTGAGTCCCTTCATGAAGTCAGTGACCTGCATAGCAGGGGGCACCGGCTCATACACAATATTTGACAGCAAATATCGCGTCTTCTGAGCGTAAGCTTGAAGGTAAAGCTTACCTTGCCGGAGTTCCATGAACTCCTGCCGACTACTTAGCTCCATTTCTGGAGCTTCAAAGTTGAGCTTTAGCTCAGCTTTAAATTCCTTATAAATAAGGAACGCAGAGTCATCAGTGGCTCTGCGACTCATCGCCCATGCCCTGGATCTGCCGCCTAGACATGTTGTGGCGAAGTACGCTTGTTGACGTTCGTCAACAATATTTTTCGCAGATATGGCATCTTCTACCTCTGCGAACCATCTACGAAGGGGCTCGCCCCCTTCGCCGGTAAGGGCGGTACTCGCGCCTTTGCTACTTCAACGCTATGCGTTGCAGGTGCAGTTGCGGTCCGCGCTGCCTCTGGCGCGGGCCGTGCTAGCTTTTCTAGGTGGTTTCGCCTAAAGCGATTCACCACCTCTATCACTTCCTCCGGGGTCTTACCCAGGAGGAAGGTAATGATGTCGGTCCCCATGGACCGAACCATTTCCACCGTCGCTTCTTTACTACGCGACGAGAAGTGGGGGGAAGTGTTTCTTCACCACTTCCAGCGTTCTCGCTCGCTCGGCAGGCGTCATGTCTTGCGACATGATGCCGAGCGGCTCTTAATCTTCTCTCCGCTAGTTGACTAGTGGAACGGAACTGCGGTCGTTAATACGGACCACAAAGTGCTACCAGGTGTAACAGGACTGATCCTGTTACAGGCTTACACTGTGTTGTGCGAGGAAGCGCGCAATACAAGAGGGGTAGGACTAGTTGATGACAACTAATCCTATACTAAAAGTAAATATAAATATTTACTTATCTATTAGAACGCAAAATTAAGAGTGTTCATTTAATGAGTGGTTAGCATCTAATAGTATAGTAATTAGCTAACTAATATAATAATATCAAGTATTCAACTAACTGTACTATTAGTTAACCTGCATGATTTGGTATTTATACCGAATCGACTTTTCCTTCGTAGATTATAATACCTTATAATCTCTTATTTAAATTTCAGACAACGCGTCTGAAATTTAACTGTGAAATTCTAACTTGAATATCAATTATGTAATGGCACCCCATTACATATACTACTATGCGCGAAGAGTCTGTGTGACGCTCTCCGGAGTCCCAATTGGACCGGACATCCCAAAATGTACATACAGTAGCTACCCAGAACCCCCCACCCCTACAGTACCTCCACCGGGGCTGCTAAACAGTTTTTTTTGTTTCCGTCTCCCGTAGATAAGCTGTCTTCCCCGGTGCCCTGAAAACCCGTCTCTTCTTTTGCTCCCTTGCGCTGATACCTACATCTCGACGTTTCCATCTGAAGAAACCGCATTTTCCGAGGCTTTCCAGTGAACTAACTGCCTTTGTCCATAGCCATCCCATTCGATTTACAACAGATCGCTTACAAGAAGCTTCAGCTTGAGATGCCACGCAAGATTCTCCACCGGACCGTGGAGGAACGACGTGCCGCAAGGTGCGCGCTGCCCGTTAGCACAAATCTCAGGAAAAAAATAGAGGAACGATGACGTAGGAATGACGAGTTTCAGGCTGTGATAAGGCTCAATGCAGATAGCGAGCCTGCAGCTCTTCGACGCACGGGAGACGCGGTAAGGCATCGAATGGCACGCCGTTCATCAAGCTTTTCTCATGCCACCAAAAACTTCTATGAACTCTAGTTTTTGAGCCACAACGGCTGCCGTCACCTGTCAGCTGTGATAAATGTTCCGCGCTCAAGTTCAAAAGCGAACCTCCATCGATGCTGCAGCAATGGCCGTGTTGTGGTTGTTCAGATCCCATTGCAACAGAACTACTCGATATGTACACGAGGCAGTGTCCTATCAGCCAGGAATTCCGTAACAATGTGAGGGCGTTGAATTTACTTTTCACCTTCACATCGATTGGTGTCCACGTCGACGAATCTCTTGCAAACGCGAAGGATGGTGCGTATACATTGCGGGTCCATGGTCAAATCATGCCATTGGGAGCTTGATGCGAGAGGACGGCCGACCATGTTTCCTTCAGCTTTTTTATATACGACACCCATAAATTAATGGATCATCGCATTCGGGTATTTACACATCTGGCAAGACTGGTGGTCGAATCTTTTCGAAGTATGCTGAAACGCGTGAATCCATTTTGTCCGTGCGCTCCGCCAAATTTCTGAGATGACTAATATCCAAATATACATAACGGCGTTGATGATCTAGATAGACCCGTCTCAATATCAACGTGTGTGCAATTAGCCGACAGCAGGCCAGATTTCTTGTGCATGGATCAAAGGCAACGATCCCAACGATCTTCAGCGGGACTTTGTCATCTTACCACGCGGTGTGTCTGCGCAGCGTCTCTGAGATAAGTACATCCTACGATCCCTTCATATCCCCTCCAATACCCCTCTCCCTTTTCTTATGGTGAGAACGCCTGGTTTACCCGCGCAAGGAAACCGAAAACTCAGTGTGCGCGAATACTACTCCTAGAGGCTCCAATCCGTCAGATCATCCAACCAAGCAACATCTTACCGATCGTCCCTTTCGGCAGTATGCTGTAGATAATTAAGTGAAGATCGAGTCCGACCGTCTCAACATATCCGGCGCAACCAGGACACCATTCACAGTGATCTCTATCGTGGCCTTCAGGAAGTTTATCGTCTTACCGTCCTCTTTTAGTGAAGGGCCAGCCAAGCGATATGCACCAAAGATTCCGAGATGTAATGCCTCTTGTCCAAAAATTTGGGAAACCCGACCTGTCGATAACCATGACATACAACCCAGACTTGCCAAAAATACAATATCTTCTTCCAGGTCAGAAGGCCACAGACCGTCCCGACTGGAAAGCACGTGTGTTCCGAGCGAAGGTACAGGAGCTAAAAAGTGACGTGCTAAATAAATGTCGTTGTTGTCGGTCGTGCCGTAGCCAGCATCTATGTCAAAGAAAATAAGTAACGAGTCCTCCGTCATGTGCACATTCTTCTCACTATCCTACACCACGATGAAAATCCCATGAGTCCACGGATTACGTGCTCTACGTGGCGTTCTCCAGAGGCAAGTCGTTTGCTATGACAAAGTTGATTATCACGAATGGGCGGCTACCGGGCCGGAAAGGCATCCATCTACACGAAGTATATTGTCTACAAAGAAGCAATAAACTTTAAAATGGAATTCGGATCTTCACAAACTCTGTATATCTGTCTACAGTACAACATGTATGTATTATGCTGAACTTATGATCGCGCTCTTTCATTCTTACAGTTGGAGTATCAAGTGAAGGGTTTTAGTACTTACTACTACTATGGGGCTCTGAAAATTAGTTTTTAAGTATGTTTGCTATGTTAATCTAACTATTTCTCTGATTGAGGGAGCGAGGTAAATTCGGTTTTGTATTGGGAAGCATACCAAGCTTGAGTGGACCACTACATTTGAGAAGGTTAAATAATATCAAAT
Organism: Peronosclerospora sorghi; assembly: GCA_026184515.1. Taxonomy (NCBI): domain Eukaryota; phylum Oomycota; class Peronosporomycetes; order Peronosporales; family Peronosporaceae; genus Peronosclerospora; species Peronosclerospora sorghi. The sequence continues at coordinate 41,565,035 of CM047587.1, read as the reverse complement.
AACTTGTCTCTTGTAGAAAGCCTTGTGGACCTCTCGAAGCCCAATATTGTGTTTTCAATGCACGGGCCAACATAAAAAACTATGGTTCGAATTTGGCGAATAAAATTTCCGGGTACTCAAAGGGAACAAAAGTTCTCCAGTTGCATTTGGATGACACTTTTTGAAGACGAAACTAAGGATAAACTATTTGCAACAGTGACTCAGATTCGCCGGAGACAAGGATGATCGGAAGGAATTCAACTACTAAAGGGTTGATTACTATGGATGGAAACACTTTTTACTGGGGTGTAAACAATAAAATTGAGTGCGATAGAAGAAGAAATTTGAGGAGCATCTAAAATCGAAGTGGAGATGCTATGATTTCGAGAGGCGCGGAATCAAATTGGAATAAAGGTGGTAAAATCGATGACCTACCCCTGTATGATATTAATCAAAGATGTTGGAAGGTAAAGGTGACACGTCGAAATGATACATGTTGAAGTTCGATACAAGATTGGTTTTTTGAAATTAAGAGTGGAGAAAGTACAAGCTAAGTATAAACCAACAAATCTATTCTAGCAGACATCTTACAAAAGTTTTGCCATCCAAGTTGCAAGAATGCGGATGTAATCGGTCTAAGGTGAAGGAATTAATTCACTTTAAGAGATGTGGTGACAATGTAAATTTAAAATCGTTTTGATCAAATGTCAAATTTGAATTTAACCTGGAGATAATGATAATTAATTCACTTACATATTTTTGGTCATTTTAACTTTGATTTGAGAGAAATTAGGCAACCATAAATGATACAAGTGAAGCTACGAACTGCGGTTGGAACACTCAAACGACACGAATATAGTAGGTTATGAAACGGCCTTTAGCACTTCTAGTGCATGTTGCATGGGTATGAAGGTAATCACTTCTAATATCTTAAATAAACAACTCGATGTTGTATTACGTCGTGGGTATAATCGACACTACATTGCAAAGTTAATGTCGTACAGATATACGAAGTGCAATTGTAATCGTTACTAGTTATATAGGTATATTATTTACCGACAGTGTTACAACAGCCTACAGACTAGTTATCCTGCAAAAATGGTAAAATATAACTCCCAACCGGATCATTATACTAACCTACTCAGTGAAAAATATGGTAAAGATTGTTATGTCTGTCACTGATCGCCGTAAACCAATTTGCGCTCACTCCTAAATCAGACTTATATGGTAAATCATAAACTGCTCACTCTTGACGCCAAAATCACAAGGCTGGAGTGGAAGTGAGCATGGAGCATGATGTTTACATTTCTAAAAGACACCACTTTACATGTACCAATGACTACCTACCGCAAAAAAAGGCGAACGAATCTTTTAATCCGCGCTACTCGATAATGTGTTACACGGCTTACGTGCAGCAGTACTTGAAGACGCTTGTTGACCAAGGAGACTCTTTACCTCGGATCAACGAAGAGGGGGCGCGTTGGTACTACGGTTATGCCATGTCAGACCACGTGGCACGTTGGATTGACGTGCTTACCCCTTCTAACGCAACCTGAATCGCGCACAAATGAAAAATTTTGCGAGGCATGGGGCTCGTCTGGTTGCTAACACGGACATGTACTCCAACGTTGTCTGCGTGTGTGCTGCTTATATAGAAAATCCTCTACAATTTTGACGATCATGTGCAAAAATGTCTTTGATATTCACCGACTCAAGCGCATTCCGATCAGAGACAATGTTAGATGGAAACAGCTCAGCACGTTTATTATGCAGTGATGAGCGGAAACGGAGGCATGCATCCAGCTCGAAGCGCACGTAGCTGCAGTGACTCTCTGGAGCATTGTGAACTGTGAAGTAGTAAACGAAAAATGTGCTACTCATCGAGTATCTACATGGAGCGAAAGCAAAATTTTGCCAGGTACCAAGTCATAAGTGCCGTTTTGCAATTGTCATTCATAGTGCTGTGTTACTTTTCTGGAAAACAGTCGAGCTATATTCCTACATTAAAACACGAAGCATGCCTTTATTGGTACCGTGCTCTTAGTAATGAGCTAAACCTTCCGATTAGAGTTTCTGTTCATCAACGGCGGGAATAGAACGTTCCTGTAACAGTGGCCGTGATTCAACGGTCCTGTGGTGGCGTCGATTACAAAATGTTTGAAAAATCCGTCATAGACATCCAAATCCCCCACTGCCCAAGATTAACAATCCATCATCAACATATCCAAAGCTAGATCCAGTCGACTTGATTGGTCCGATTTTATGATTCCGATCGAGATCAAGATCGAGCGGGACTTAAATATCTGTGCTTTCTTCTCTCTCACTTTGGGTACGCACTGGATCTGGGAGTTACCCTGACGAGATAGACATTGATAATGAATGGTATTGCGTAATCAGGTCTGATTTTTACCTGATCGCGACGAGAGCCGTGCACCGGCGGATGCTCTTCACCGCAGTATCGACTAGAGTTAGCCTTGAATCGTGTACCAAAAACGATTCCGATCGACAGTTTGATCGATAGATTGGGTGAACAAAACTCGTAGAGAAAATATAAATTTAGTAAAATCTTTTAATACCCTCGATCTTCCAAAGAAAAACCAAATAACGTCTCCACACAACCTTTTCGACCGATCCTATGCAAATACGGGAGGTACGGAGTAGAGTGTGTTAAAAAAGTCGTTGGGGGTCATCCGGCGAACCAAGGTGCGCCTGTGCGTGTCTCGTCTGGGAATGGATTTGAACGGGAGGGGTGTTAATAAACTCTCTGTTTTCCAAAAAACACGTACCACTACTCTTTTGTTAAGGGAAAGAACACAATACCAACACTGATATTAAGAAATTCAGATTCTCCTATGTATACCACGTCAAATCGAGTGACTTAGCTAAAGTCCATATCTTCATCTCTTGTTACGCGGTTGGTCGAAATCACGTTCTGAAAATCATTTGATCGATCTTGGTTCTAGCACGTTTCTCGTAAGCAATCCGGTCGGCACCATCGATATACCGATCCAAAAACATGTCGACACTAAGTTGCTCCGATTCACCGCTCTTTTACCAGATCGAAGTGTGGTCTTATAGTCACAACAGCCTGGTCCGATTGCCACATCCTATCAGTCCCATTAATTCGATCTTTTTCCTTGATCCATCCCGCTGTAGCCTAGTTCGGTCTCATCTTCCGATCGGCTCTTTGTAAGATTAGATCAGTACACCAACCGCTCGAACGGATCAACCTTTAGATCGCATTTTTACGCCACTCCTCTATTCCAGCCCATAAGTCTTTACGAGAACGTCATAATCATCTCTTGGAAATCGCCTGTCTCAACGGGTTTGAAAGCGTCATTACAGCCAACCGTTCCGAGATGTGCATGTCATAGATAAGTTTTTCCACTTTTCATCGCTTTAACACGGTCCCATTACATGAGCAGATCCCATTTGTAAAATTTAAACTTAGGAGCGGAAATTAAGTCTGGTAGCTTTTATGCGGATACTTCCGCTCTTTTGAGAATGTATGGTTCTAGCGAAAAGCATTCAATCTCAAGTCCCAGTCGTCTCGAGTACGTCTGATCTAATGCAAGTACTTGAGAAACGTCATATTGTAATGAAGAAGGTTCAAAGAAGCCCCGAGTGGTGCTGTGGCGTCACCCAACAACTAAGTATTACGATTAAACGTTTCCGGGAAAGCGGGGAGCTGGCATATCAAGGTGTTACAGACAGCTATAGGGACGAGTAACACGCAGTAGAGGTGGAATGACATTTAATCCATGGTATGTGGGTACGGAATTGCCGAAGCGCCTCCATCCTCAGACGTGAGTGGCATGCGGGAAGCTATAGGAGAAAAGGTGAGCGTACATTAAAAATTAACATCTGCCCAAGCGAGAAAGTATTAAGGAAATTATTCAAGTGGTACATTGCCAGGTTCAATGAGCTGATGGAGCAAGCTAACCTGTCTGGGACTTCCAGGATGTATTAAAAAGATAATCAGATTACAGAACTGCTTTATAAAAGTAATATCGGACAACCATGTGATATTATTTTAGGATATATAATTTAGGTAGATCACATGAGTGGAGTGATGTGCATTCGATTCACTGATAATATATCAGCACGCGGTTTCCTTTTCAAGCACACAAGTCGAAGCACCTCCTAGCACACGAGGGTTAACAAGGTCCCCTATAGCTTGTTTCATTCCCGGTCAGAATAGTATTTGCGTCCCCCTGACGAGAAAAGCTTAGAAAAACCAAACTTTTTCAACCCTCTCTCGTGTTTGGAAGACGGTATTATTTATTTTTGGAGAGAGGCAAAGTATTTGTTGAAGGGACCCGAAATTAGGCCGCGCTGTGGGTCGGACGTATTTGGGCATTTGCGACTTTCAGTAAAAAGGAATTGGGTAACACCCAATTTCATTTTGGGTGTTACCCAAATTTATATATACATTTTGTTAGATTAGATTTTTACTTATATCTAATATAGTCACTTCAGAATTCTAAATGTTGTATATAAGTACACAGACACAGCACAGTGCGTTTGTTTCTAGCGTGGCACGAAGTAGAATTGCATTGTCATTTGGAAAATGGACTGCTATTTACGTTACGATTTGGTCTTCACGTTACTCCGGAGATTTGGTTCATTGGAATAATTTACGTGGAATAAAGGTGTTTTATTTTTTCGTTCTTATTGTACGCGCATTGTTTTGTCCACTTTACTTTTTACCTTGGAATCACCTATTGCATGCACTGTAGTGGAGTTAGTACATAGTGGTAAAAACGACGGATGAGAAGAAATCTGAACAGGTTATGATCCCACGTGTATGGGGAAGACTGGCTTGGAGAAAAAAGCCAAGCCAGACGTAAAGAATTCGGAGTCAGGGATGATGTAGATGTTAGCATCGATAATGGATCAATTGGAGAAAATCGATGTTTCTAGGGGCGAGCAATCCCGGGAGAGAAACGTTTTGCACGCGCCTAGGGAGGACAAAAAGATGAACATGGCTTCGTTAGGCGACAGTGTTGAAGACAGAAAGGCTTTTGTTACTGGTCTGCAGGGCAGACAGAGTTTCGAATATCTATGACACACTGGAAAGGACGCTTTTTCCAGGGGTAGAAGTCCGGGGGCGGCAAGCCCATATGAATAGCGCGAAAATGCAAATTAACCCCCCCTAATGTGCATGAGGGGCAGGGTAATGGAGCTGGGCAGGCGTTTGGGGTCTTTTGCCGAAGTAGAAACGTCTACATATTAGACCGTTCGACGGGGCAGAGACTTACAAAGGCATCGGATGAGGCTTCCAAGCCTGGGGACGAAAATTCATGAGACAGGTTAGTCTCGCGGGAGGTTCATGTGGTTATCATTGGTCGGAGGATGTCAAGCTAGATCTGCCGGGACATTAGATGGCGGGCCCAGCGGAAGCGTACTATATTAGACAAGGGAAAGGGCGGTGGTGTGAAACACCAGCCCTTTGGTACGTTATGGACAAGATGTTTTGCTATATTTTCGGAAAGGATCGGGACTTTGCTTCTGATCCTATGTATTTCGACATCAAATTGCATAATGTGGAAAACACTGTGGGGTAGGATTATCCTGGTCCGCCCGAATTATCTATGAAAAAGCCTAAGCAGAGGATCACGATGCTCTTAGATGATGACGACTTGAAAGAAAAGTCGTCGATTGATGATGGGGGGTTGTTAATGACGAAGATCTGACCAAGATGTATTACGTTTACAAATTAAAGAAATTTATTCGTGAGAATGAGGTCACGCAAATCATCAACCCTTAATTCCCGATCGTTTTTACGGCCCTACTACTGGACCAATTGCCTCGGATCGACGGCTGGAACTGGTGAAGAATTTTCTAGCGATGTTGGCTGAGGTCGGGATGGTGGTGTAGAACCTTGACGGTGTCAGCAAGTTGTTCGATATCGACACATGGAAGCTGAAATTAGCGATGTCGACCTTAAACGACCATTTAGTGACATTGGTGGGGGCGGTGCGCCGCCCAACTCCCACAATTGCACTGGAAGCCCCGAAACTAGCCGCATCACATGGATGATCTTTGCTTTTGGATAATAGCTCACTTTACGGCCCACCACCTTCCTCTAAGGACTCATCGGAGTTGAAGGTTGGCCGGAGCGGATGACTATGGGTTACAACAGCAGTCACACGGAACAAGAAAAATGACGTGCGGCAGCGTGGGGCGGCATGCTATTCGGGAGCCCCGGGGCTCCCACATATATCTACACCTTCCAAAAAGGACCCAGTCACCTCGCCCGCAACTGAAGGAAGAATGCAGGCCATTTTTGAGGCTATGATGAAAAGTTTCATGGAAAATCAGGACCGACCATCTCAGTGCCTTCATACCTCAAGCCGACCGGTCTGTCAAAACGACAACATTTGCGCGGACGTCGATATGGAATTGGTCACATCGGCAGAAAAGGTGTTTGGAGGCGAAGGAGTGGTTTACAAGTCGAAGCGCAAGTCGCATCCAGCCCTCCCTTGCCAATCGACAGAAGCAGAGATTTTGACATGGAGCCGACTGGTGAAATTGACGGTGACTACGGTGGTACGGGCATAGAAAGGACGTGCAAAGCGAACTAAGCCTCGACTACGACTTTTGATTTCAGCTCGACGGCGATCCCAAGGATTCGTAGGGCTGCAACCACCAAATTGAAGGATTTTACGGGAAAATATGCTGATGAAGAGCAAGCTCGATCGTGGTTCAGCCAAACTAAGTCCGCTTTCTTTTGTGATCAGACGCCGAAGAAAGAACGGTGCCTGATCTTCCGAGATTGTATAAGGGACCCTCTGCGAATTCGATTCAACAATTAAGTCGGGATGTTCGGTCTGATTGGGACCTATTATGTGTGGAATTTGAATGGCAGTGTTGCCACTCCGGCTTTTCTACCGCCGGAAAATACCATCACATGAAGAAGAGAGGCGATGAAACGCCAATTGAATACCTTCATCGAATCAACGTGGCCGCGATGCGCGCAGGGATCTCGATCAAGGATACCGTTCCGCCGAACGGCGATGCCCAGTAAAATGTTGGCCATTTTATTAGCACTATTGACGATCAAGAGCTGGCCGATCAGCTTACCTTACTACGTCTCAAGGATGTAGGAGATGTGGAGCAAACACTACGTATGTTGATCCACTCCTGCAGTATGAGAACGAAGGTTGATTTTGGATTAAGATGATTCCTATCGAAGACTCAAGCTGATCCAGTGAAGAGGCTCTCGGCCAGGTCGGCCCGACCGATTAAAGCGATCGTGCCCAATGCCAGCACCGGATCGGAAGAGGAGAGCAGTGGGTGGTCCAGCCTGGAGTCATATGAGGAGCAGTACCGACACATTTTCGTCGCACAGTCTGCGCCGAGAAACCGATCGATGTCGAGCCACGCTGAACGGAAGGGAAAAGGCGGAAATGAGTCAGACCCATATCACCCGCGGAAGGGGTGCACACATTCCTGGATCAACTAAAAAAACATGATGATCGAGGCTGATGGAAGAGAATTACCTGTAACAAGTGTGAAAGACGCGGCAACCCTACCGATCACTGTTTGTTTGTATGCAAGGCATGCGGAGAAATTCACGAATATGACAGTACAAGATGGAGGAGTTTCTTAACCAAATGCATAAGTGATATGTGCCGGACAAGCATGCAGTAAGGTTGCCGCTAGATGGGTAGAAGATGTTAAACTAGGTCGCTCGCCAGGTTGGAATCTGGGTCGAGTCGAGCGATCTACGTTCAGCATCTATGCATATGTCGGAAAGGACAGCAAGACAACTGAAAAAAGGTCAAGCGGCAGGAATCATTTAGTTTACAGGGCGACTGATGAATATTCCCGATCAAAGGTCATTATGCAGTTGGAACTGCTGCCTGGCGAATCACGTGGATATTGGAAGTATCACACTCCTGACAAATGGTTTATAGAAGCAAAAGCTTGTGGGAAGATGAACAATGAAAAGGCGACGATTTTATTTGACTCTGGATCAGAAGTATCAATTATTGATTCCGCCTTTTCTCGTTAGGTCGGAGGTCAAATAGACAACACAAAGAGGCAAGAATACGTCGGAATTGGCGAGAATTCATATATGACCGAAGGAAGGAATCGTGTCAAAATTAATTTATCTGGTTCATTGGTAAATTTCTGTAGCGCCTGGGTCGGTAAGCTGACCGGACAGGATGCGCTCCTTGTCATGGATTTCATGGTACCGACAGGCATACGTCTTGATTTGTCCCATGGAGTACTCCGCAACATATATCCCGAGATCACTGCGAACCTGGACGAATATCGCGGTTTGCCGCTCTTGCTGGAACTGCTCTAGACATAAAAGAAGGGTCTGGTCATCATCTGCGGAGACTCCGATCTGGTTATCAGTCAGATCACAGGTGAGATCACTGAAAAGCGACCGGTCATAAGTTGCAGAACGATCGGGTCATCGAGGAGTTCTAAGAGAGCCCGATCTTGATCTGCTTCATGTACAAAACCTGCAATAGAGCTCCCATAACCTAGCAACTCTTGCTATGAAAGACCAGGCCGGGTCGGTCGCCATTTACTCGTTGTAATGGGGTGCCATTACATAATTGATATTCAAGTTAGAATACCACAGTTTAATTTCAGACGCGTTGTCTGAAATTTAAATAAGAGATTATAAGTTATTATAATCTAAGAAGGAAAAGTCGATTCGGTATAAATACCGAATCTTGCAGGTTAACTAATAGTACAGTTAGTTATAGACTTGATATTATTATATTAATTAGTTAGTTACTATGCTATTAGCCTCTAAACCACCCATTAAATAAAAACTCTTAATTTTGCGTTCTAATACTAAAGTGAATATTAGTATATTTACTTTTATTATAGGATTAGTCGTTATCAACTAATCCTGCCCTAATTGTATTTCGCGCTTCCTCGCAAGATACAGTGTAAGCCAGTAACATGATCAGTCCTGTTACACCTGGTAGCACTTTGTGGTCCGTATTAACGACCGCAGTTCCGTTCCACTAGTCAACTAGCGGAGCGAAGATTAAGAGCCGCTCGGCATCATGTCGCAAGACATGACGCCTGCCGAGCGAGAGAGAACGCTGGAAGTGGTGAAGAAACACTTCCCCCACTTATCGTCGCGTAGTAAAGACGCGACGGTGGAAATGGTTCGGTCCATGGGGACCGACATCATTACCTTCATCCTGGGTAAGACCCCGGAGGAAGTGATAGAGGTGGTGAATCGCTTTAGGCGAAACCACCTAGAAAAGCTAGCACGGCCCGCGCCAGAGGCAGCGCGTACCGCAACTGCACCTGCAACGCATAGCGTTGAAGTAGCAAAGGCGCGAGTACCGCCCTTACCGGCGAAGGGGGCGAGCCCCTTCGTAGATGGTTCGCAGAGGTAGAAGATGCCATATCTGCGAAAAATATTGTTGACGAACGTCAACAAGCGTACTTCGCCACAACATGTCTAGGCGGCAGATCCAGGGCATGGGCGATGAGTCGCAGAGCCACTGATGACTCTGCGTTCCTTATTTATAAGGAATTTAAAGCTGAGCTAAGGCTCAACTTTGAAGCTCCAGAAATGGAGCTAAGTAGTCGGCAGGAGTTCATGGAACTCCGGCAAGGTAAGCTTTACCTTCAAGCTTACGCTCAGAAGACGCGATATTTGCTGTCAAATATTGTGTATGAGCCGGTGCCCCCTGCTATGCAGGTCACTGACTTCATGAAGGGACTCAATGATGGTCCCGTCAAACAGAGTCTCTATCGGCACCCGACAGATACTCTGAGGGATGCCATTGATATGAGCATCCGTGAGGAGTTCAGCATGCGATCAGCGTCATCACATGCTGGGTACAGCCGAAGGTCTCAACATCCCTTCGCTTTTGACATGCCGCAAGGGCATGTCAACAATCAGCAGTCAGGCAGACGAAGTTCACACTTCGTCCCAAGGAACAGCCACCCGCGCCAGAGCATGGGCGGTGGAGGTCCAGAGCCGATGTACCTATCGGTTGCGGTTGCTTCGAACACGAAGCAACCGAAATTTAAGAAGAACATTCGCTGCAATAGATGCGCGAAAATGGGGCATTGTGCCCATGAGTGCATGGCACCGCGTCCGGTGCCACGCAGTCAGCGGACGGAACCGTCCGCTGCACGGCGACACCAACAGGGACATCACCCTGTTGGTGCAAAAAACGAGAATTGCCAGTAGGGGCGGGGCGCCCTACTGGGAATATTATCCCACATGCCGACATAGGGCATGTGAGGGTAATAGCCCCAGACGGGACTATGTCCTGTAAAAAGGTGCAGGGTGATGGGAAGCCTCTTATCACCCTGGAGGTTAAGCCGCACGGGAGCGATGTCCCCATGCGAGCTTTGTTTGACACAGGAGCGTCAAACAATTTCGTTAGAACTCAGAGTCTAACGCTGTTGAGCTTCGCGAGGTAGAGACCCCACGAAGTATGTTGTCAGTCTGGTTAGCAACAGGTGCAACCTTGACTATTCCAAAGCGTGTGATTAAAACACGCTTTGAGTTGAATGAACTGTCATTCGAGGATGAATTCATTGTCCTCGATTTAGATGACAAGTTTGATGTGATACTTGGAATCCCATGGATGTCCAAGTTTAAACCTTCGATCGACTGGTTTAACCTATCGATCGACTGCGGCGGACTCACAGGATCTGATCACCCTGTGTGTAATCCGGCTGTATCATAGGATACAACCGCAGCGTCAGACAGTCTGGTGGATAGCGATGGCACCACCAGGTCTGTTCTGACACGATCAGCGGAAGGTACCTCCGCTGGTGAGAGTCCAGAGGGACTAACACACGCAACAGAAGAGTCGTTTCGTGTTGGAGAGAAACATTCCACGGGTGATAAAGACCAACGTGATAATGAAGTTATATCCACGGTGGGAAACACCCAACGTGAGAATGAAAATATATCCACAGTGGGAAACACCCACTGTGCGACCGAAGGTTCCAACACGACGAATGAATTCCGTGTTGATGAGAGTGAACTCACGATCGAGTGCAATCGTGAGCAAAACTCCGTGGTGGCCAGTGCCCACCACGTTGCTTTAGCCATGCGCACGGGTGATAAATACCACCGTGTCGCAGAAAAGGCGGCCGATCAGACGAGCACATCTGATCGCCAAAATTCCATGGTAGGCAGTGGCCACCATGATGATGAGTATTCGCACACGGTGAATCGTAATAACCGTGTAGCAGTCAATCAGACGAGTGCGTCTGATTGCATGGGCAGTTCCGTCGAGACGATCAACGTCTTGACGCAAACGGAGACCGGATTAGCTACCCAGTCTCTGTTGATGGTACACCCTCCGAAAGAAGGTTCGGAGGTGATGGCTCTTCCAGCGCTAAGCTGGAAGAAGTTTATGAGAAACTTGCACGATGGTCAGATCGAACAGATCTGTATCATCGTTGCAACAGATGATGTAGTGGATATTCGTGAACGAATATCCACATTACAAGTGGAAAACATTGGGAAAGAGGTTCCCAATGATCAAACGAGAGTTCAGCGCTTTGAAGCGCAGAGCTGGGAGTTGCTTAAAGAGAACTCCCCATTTTATGAGGTACTTCGGGAATACGCTGACGTATTCCCCGAAGAAGTACCTATCGATCTCCCTAAGGATAAGGGAACTCGTCATGAGATTGACCTCGTGCCAGACACGAAGTATTATGTTACGCGGCAATGGCCGTTGCCGCGTGATCAGGTAAAAGCGATCGACGAGCTTTTCGAAGCTCGTCGTAAATCAGTCCAAGTGCGGGAGTCTACCTCACCGCACTCTACCCCCACCTTTTGTGTGAAGAAGTCCACAGGTGGGTGGAGAATCGTTCACGCTTACAACAATCTTAACGCAGCGACGGTACCGGCACAGACACCGATACCGCGGAAGGATTTCATCATAGATGGCATGTGCGGGAGCACCATATTTATTGCTCTCGATCTAAGAGATGGATTTTATCAAATCCTAATGCGTGAGAAGGGTATCCCTCTCACGGCGGTAAGAACCCCAAGCGGCATGCTTTGGGAGTGGCTTGTTATGCCACAGGGGCTTCGAAATGCCCCTGCTACGTTTAACAGATGCGTAACGCATCTATTACGCCCGGTGCGAATTCTCGCACCGAGTTATTTCGATGACGTGCTCATCCATAGTAAAGGTGAACACGATAAAAGCGATGTAGATGTCCATAGGGAGCATCTACGTCGAGTGTTAGAGCTTATGAGTAAGCATAAGCTCTATGCAAATCTGAAGAAGTGCACCTTTGGTGCACCTGAGATACCCGTTCTTGGATGTTTTGTGGGCAAGAACGGGGTGCGTCCTGATCCAGAAAAGATCAAGGTGATCGTTGAATGGCCAACGCCAAACAACGTTAAGGAACTTCGAAAGTTCCTCGGGTTGGCAACATATTTGCACAAGTATTCGTGCAACTATGCTGGGTTGATACGACCTCTTTCTCAATTACTTAAGAAAGATGTCGAATGGCATTGGATACCCAATTTCAAGATGCTTTTGATGCAGTCAAGCAAAGCTTGACTGAAGCGCCTGTTTTGGCTATAGCCGATAACGAGCGTCCGTTCCACGTCGTTTGCGACGCGAGCGATTTCGCTATCGGCTGTGCTTTGATGCAGCGTGATCACAATGATCGTGATCGCGTAATCTGCTATCAATCTCGTCAGTTGCGCCCAGCCGAGCGCAACTATCCAGTGCATGACAAGGAACTCCTTGCCATGAAGTATGCACTGGCTAAGTTTCGGATCTATCTATTGGGAGATAGACCGTTTGTGATTTACACGGACCATGCGTCGCTACGCACGGCCGTGAATTCACCACACATTTCTCAAAGAATGGCTCGATGTCTGTCATTCTTTGCTGAGTACAACTTTACGGTTGAATACAAACCCGGAAAGTTGAACGTGATAGCGGTGCGCTATCACGAAGGCCCGATTACGAGATGAAACCGTCCGTAACCGAAGGGGCCAGTGCAAACGCGATACTTTGCACTGCTTTGTCGTCGTCAATTATACGACAAGTACGCGAGGCGTACAAAACAGACGAGGAGACACGTCTGTTGATTGATTACTTACGTAATCAATCAAGTGAGAAGCGCGACGAACTCCCAGAGTTCCTCCGCGCTTGCGAGCATCGATATCGACTGCACGATGGTCTGCTGCTCTACAGCACAGACCCAAAAGATGAAAGTCGCATCGTCGTTTCAAACGACGATGATCTCAAACATCAAATTATGTTTTAGTATCATGATGCACCGATTTCGGGGCATCAAGGTCGAGAGAAGACATATGCTTCTCTCGCACGTGACTTTTACTGGCGAAACCAGTACAAGTGGGTACGAAAATACGTACGCGCTTGCGAGATTTGCCAGCGCGTTAAGTCTGCCCAGTCTGCACATGCTCCGCTGCAGTCTCTGCCGGTTCCGACAGAGTGTTGGAAGTCCATTTCAATGGACTTCGTATTCGGTCTTCCACCCGACAATAGTCGGAAGACCGGAATAGTGGTCTTTGTAGACCGTTTCAGTAAGATGGTACATCTTACTGCAGTATCAGCGAACGTAACCGCCGCTCAAACAGCGCGGATATTCGTTGATACGGTATTCCGTTTGCACGGAATCCCGGAAGACATTGTCTCGGATCGAGATCCGAGATTTACAGGACGTTTCTGGCAAGAAACGTTCTCATTGTTGGGAACCCAGTTGAAGATGTCAACTGCGGACCATAAGGAAACGGATGGGCAGAAGGAACGGGTTAACCGCGTTCCCGGAGACATGTTGCGATCATACGCACATTCCTTTGAACAGTGGAGTGACTACCTGTCACTCACTGAATTTGCGATTAACAATTCGGTGCATGATTCAACTAAGCATACACCGTTCTACGTGAATGCCTTAAGGCATCCACGAACCCCAGCTTTACTTGGCGGTACGCCAAATCTAAGTGGGGGAGGGACCCGCTCAAATTTTGAGCGAATCAATGCGCAAGTTGCAACTGCAACTTGTGAGCTAAACGATGGCCCTTCTACTGAAAGTACAGTAGAAGCGGAAGCAGCTTCAAATGAAACTGAAGCTGCATATGATGAATATGTGTCTGCAGCAATGGCTGCAGACAATGAGGGCAACGCACCTACTGCTGATAAAGCAGTAGATGAATTCGTATTACAGCGCCAAGCTGTAATACGCTATATAAAAGATGCACTTGCATCTGCTTTTGATAAGCAGAAGCAAAATGCAGACAAACAAGGAAGGAAGAACAAAACTCCTTTCTGAAAGGTGAATTGGTATTATTAAGTACTACCAATTTGCCTACACATGCAATAAGCAACTTCCCTACACGGAAGTTGCTTCCTAAGTACATTGGACCTTTCAAGGTCCAAGAGATTCGGGGGAATGCCTATACCTTAGACATTCCCACAGCAATGCGGCTTCACCCAACATTCTATGTTGGTCGGCTCAAGACGTATCACTCGTCTTCGTCTTACGACGAGACGCAGAACCACGGAAGATACCGTGCTTCTCCAAGTCTCCCAAGAGAGACTTGTAATCGGCTTCCAGCCGTTGGTGAGCAGAGCGGAGAGTCGTTACCTCCGCCTTCAACTGCTCAAGATCAGCCGTGCACCTATCGAGCTCTCCCTTATAGCGGGAAAGCTCAATGTACAGAAGATCATTCTTCTGCTGGAGGGCAGTGTGCGGCCCGAAGATGTCGCGGACATCCTCGCAAAGTTACCGATATGTCTTCACACAGTGAGACATATCGCTGCTCAAGGAAGAATAACCCTCCTCGAGCTTGCGGAGCAAAGAACCATGCTCCGCAACAACAACGGCGAGGGAATTCTCAACCTCCTCCGCCCCTGATTGATAATCAGGGGAATAAGCGATATATCCTCGAGCGCTTGATCTCGAAGCGCTCGGTGCCTTCGAAAAAGGGGCAGCGTACCGAGTACTTGGTTCGCTGGCTGGGATATCCCCAAGAGTTCAACTCTTGGGAGCCGATTGAGGTTCTGAGGTCCGACGCCCCAGACCTTTTGACTGCGTTTTAGAAGAAGTCTCAAACTCATAATGCGAAGTAGCATCATCAGTAAGTGTTGATGCATTAAGGGTATCAATTAAACCCTGAATTTTGGTGGGTACGGAAAAACCACCGTAGCACCGCAACTCCTCCTCTGACAGACGAGGAGCGCCCTGCGTACACCGCGGGCAAACTAGGTGAGAAGGGACACTACACTTTAACCCTTCTTTGAGGCAAGCAAAATGGATGTATTCCATTTTGCCTGTACGCGAGTGCTTTAAGAAGCGCTCGCGCATTACGTGAACTTTATTCACGTAATCATCTGGTCTTTTGTTGTAGTTTTCAACAAAATCATTCCAACTCTGTGTCCGGGCGTCTTTATCGTCCCTGTTCTTCCTTGACCCTTTCCGGCTCGAATAATATCGAACCTGTAAAAAGAGGTCAATAAAGTACAGACGTCTATCGTCTGTACTTCGATCGAATCTACGTGACTGGATGTCTTCGCAGTCATCCAGCACGTTGATATCGAACAACGCATACTGGCAGTCTCGCTTACGGTGAACGCCACTGCACTGTTGGGGGCAATAGCCCAGCCAGGGGTCCAAAACCCCACTCTGTGCGGAACATGTGGTTCCGTACGATGATACGCTTTAGAAGCCGCAGGCGCCGCTTCTGTTCGAGCTCTTTTAGCAGGCGGAGCACCGCCTGCTTCAACACCACGCGCCGGGGTTATATCACCCCGACGTGGAGAAGTACTTGGTCCAGGTGGGGAGATGCGTTCCCGCAACCACCTGTGATAATCATTGTCGCTGTCATAGCTGACAGCGACACCAGAGTCATCATCGCTGTTAGGCGATGAGCACCTAGCGAGTTTGGACTCGCTAGATCCTTTCGTGGGGACATCTGTACCCCCATCACTTTGTTCGGAGTCAGAACTTCCGAACATGGCCCTCTTGGCAACATGCCATTCTAAAGTTGTCATCGTGTGAGATGTTGCATTAGCAACATCTCCCTGTTTCTTGTCAGATCCCGCCTTAGCAGCATCTGTGGTCGAAGACGGTACGTCTTCCGACCTTTGCGTAGTTGACGCTGCTAATGCAGCGTCACTGTTGTCACTCAACACCTCAGCACCTAGTGCTGAGGCGGAGGAAGAAGCTCCTTCGACGTTTTCAGCAGCGCTCTTTAGAGCGCCGCCGCCGTGTGTCTTGACCATTGAGTCGATGGTCAATCAGTTGGTGAATGAGAAATTCCGACCAACAAGTGCCACCCATGATTGGCCAAAATAAGAATTATTATTGGCCAACCACCTTAATTGGGGGGTGATGTAATCGGGTGCCATTACATAATTGATATTCAAGTTAGAATATCACAGTTTAATTTCAGACGCGTTGTCTGAAATTTAAATAAGAGATTATAAGTTATTATAATCTAAGAAGGAAAAGTCGATTCGGTATAAATACCGAATCTTGCAGGTTAACTAATAGTACAGTTAGTTAAAGACTTGATATTATTATATTAATTAGTTACTTACTATACTATTAGCCTCTAAACTACCCATTAAATAAACACTCGTAATTTTGCGTTCTAAGACTAAAGTGAATATTAATATATTTATTTTTATTATAGGATTAGTTGTTACCAACTAATCCTGCCCTAATTGTATTGCGCGCTTCATCGCAAGATACAGTGTAAGCCAGTAACAGGATCAGTCCTGTTACACTCGTCTTCTTCTAGTAAAATTTCCTACCATTATTACCCCGTTTTATAATGATAGGTTATATAGTGTTATGTAAAATGATACTGTGGTTTTCTTATTTTTCCTAGATTTATTTATTAACATGGTGAATTAGTTTTATTATTATAGTATAGGTTGATGGGGTTGGCACAGGCAGACGTGATAGCTTGCTTGCGTGTCCATGCAGGCGGTATTGGCTCTTAATAGCCACCTCCAGAAGTGCTTTAGTAGAAGTGCTGTATGCTTGTCAAAAATAGAAGTGATATATATTATGTAATTTTAAAAAGTTTTAAGTCAATAAATCACGCTTAAATCTCCTAAGCGCTACAAACTTAAAACCTGTGAACACCATACATAAAAGTATTATCAGCCAATCCGTTTGCAACATACGATTTAGATCGAAATACAAACATGGCTACATCGAAAATCAACACTCCTCCTGAAACGGCGCGCGCTGTAACATTTTTAATATAATCCAATTTGCTTGCGTAAATCTTTCATCCGTTGCGTTAAAATCCTTTGTTAACAGGTATTCTACCATCTCCAAACGTGTCACGTGACTAGCCTTGATCATGACCTTCTTTCAGGTCCTTTAATAACTTCAGCTTGATGTCGATGTGCTTGGTATTAACAGCACTCGCTTCAGATATCCGCATGCTTGATGGCTGCCTGGTTGTCCAATTTCATCAACAACGGCGCCCTCGAATAAATACCAATCTGCAATAGCAATTTTCGTAATCCCAATGCTTCTCTTCCACCCACAGCTGCAGCCACGAATTCGGCTCCATCTGTGGACAATGCCACTGTAGTCTGCTTCTTACACTTCCACAAAACGATAATTCCATTGATGTATACCACTACCGCACTCACACTTTTTCGATCCATCTTATCGCCCGCAAAATCGGCTTCCGTATAGCACGTAATTCTGATCGGTAGTGGTAACTCGTCATCGTGATTCAAACGTAATTTCATTTCCTTAGTACCCTTCAAATACCTTGCAATTCGTTTCGCAGCCTTGAAATCGCCTCGTTGCGCGGTGCACCGCGAAAGCTATGTCGGTGCGTGTACAGCGAGAGATCCACAAGAGGCTACCCACCAGCGATTTAAAACTCTTTATACTTGGATGCTTCTCTCTTTATTTCGCTGGTAACGCTTCCTTAAAATCTTCAACACCGTCCACATGCAGTACCGGCGTGCGTGTCGCATTCATGTTTCCAAAGTCATGCGTGATCAGGAGCTCATCAATAGCAGCCTCCTGATCCAATCTGTAGCCATCTTGTGGGTTAACCTGAATGCATATACCCAGAAAATTGCTTACAATCCCCAGATCATTGAGTTACAGCACGTCCATTTCAACGAAAAACTTATCAACTGCCGTCGACATGGTTCCAGTAACTAGTAGATCATCGACATACGCTCCGACTAAGACAATGCCATCAATACCACACCTGAAGAATACGCAGGTATCCGTGACACACTGTTCTAAAATTTCCAATGTTTGGCACAGTAATTGATGCCACAATCTTCCGGCCAGCTTTAAACCATACATGTTTCTTTCCAACTTAGCGAAAGTTCATTACTTGAGTCCACGTTAAACGTCTCAAATACCTCACTCGGTATCGGCATACCCTGTGGAATCTTCAACTTGATCTCGTAATCCGCTTCCGTTTTCGCCTTCGGGTAGGCGCTCCGCACATCACCATGCCGCGCCGGTACCCCCCCCCCCCGATTTGCGATATGGCCAGGATCATTTTTTACGTTATCGACTTCCATGATTGTCGAAAACGTGAAGTAATTAATCCTGGCCGTAAATCTGCCGATCGCCGCGTGCCACAAGCCGAGCCTTGTAACTCTCGACCGTCCCATATGCAAGCAAATTGGTTTTGTATACCAACTTAGTGGGCAAAATTTCTTGTACGGTCGGCGCTTGATCACTTTCCAGGTGCCTATGTCTTCAAGCGCCTTTATTTCATCTTGCTCTGACTTCGTCCATAGGTCAGCGTCCGCGCCTTCATGTTACTCCTTGAATGACCTTGGGTCGGGAACTCCAACACGGGACGCACTTCCGCCATCGGCATTTCCGCATACGGCGAAGACGCACAACGCGCATCCATCAGCGGCATTGTCAGGTCCTTTCGATTCAACTCCGGACCCATCACTCGAAACTTCGTCTCCGATGACATCAATCGCACGCTCTCCAGCGGTGGACGCTTCGATCACACTGGTTTTGTCCCAAGACTTCTTCTGACTTGGTTTTTCCAATGCAATTGACTTGGGAGTTTTCTTGCGCACGCTTCCAGACTTCCTGGGGTATTTTCGCGCCTCTTCACTGGTGCTTTTGACTTCAGCCATCCGTGTTACAGCAGTTCCTTGGACCGGGCCCTGCTTTACACGTCTTTCAGCTCGTCTTTCGAGCTCCTCCTCAGCCACGATGTCTAGTGCCCTTGTGATCTGGTCACTAGCCTCCTTGTCTAGTGTATCAATCGCACTAACATGACAAGTTACCGTCACCACCCTGTCCTTAAGTAGGAGCACCTTGAAACCCTTGATTTCATCGTTTCGTCCGAGTATTAAGGCTCGCTCGGCATGTTTCGCGAGGGCCTTTTTGCGCGGGTCCCTCTATACCATGCACGGCGAGCCAAAAACCACAGTGTCCTTTAGCGAGGGTTTTTTACCCGTCAACACTTCAAAAGGTGCAAGTCTTCCAGGGTTTGAACGGGTCGGGGTACGATTCAAGATGTATGAGGCATATTCCGCCGCCTCTGACCAGTACATCAAAGGTACCCCCGACCCAAAAATCATACACCGGAGCATGTTAAAAATGGTCCGGTTCATCCTTTCGGATTTTCCATTGGAGGCTGGATTACCAGCCTCCGTCGCTTGTCTGCAAACTCCAGTCCTTTTGCAAAATAATTCCACGGTATTGTACTCACCTCCCCCATCCGTGCGCAGGACATGGATTCGACACTTGAACTCATTCTCAAACCAAGTTAAGAAATGTTCGAACATTTTCGCCGCTCTGGCTTTAGTTCGAGCGGCGAAAAATCGTACGTAACTTTAGTAATGGTCCATGAAGACCACTAGGTATCGGTTTCCGCGTCTGTCGCGCGGTGTGATTGGACCCTTCAAGTCGCTACATATCACACCGCCGACTCGCTCGATCAGCTAATTTTCGCCTGAGTTCGCCTTTGGCTTTTTCTTCCTGGACTCCTTTCCTTCGGCACAGGTCAGGCAGTTTGGTCGACTGCTGTCTGTCAACCTGATGCCTGACCTGGGGTCCTTGGCTAGTCTCTCGACTGTGTCATAAGCCAAGTGACCCAAGCGGACATGAAAGTGATGCAGCGTTCCTTCCAGCACATCACTTTCGGTTTCAGCAGCGACAGAATTCAGAAACATATGCGTGAGTTGCTTCGTCCGTCCGCTCAGCCTCTCTGGTATCAGATCAGCAACAAAAATCGATGCACATATTTCCACTGGAAATAGAATGTTTTCATTCCACTGAATCGACAGCTTTCCATCATTTTCTCCACGATTTTGCATCCTTTTTCATGCAACTTGCCAAGTAAAATCAGGTTCTTGGCAAGTTTGGGTGCAAAATATACTTCGCTCAAATCAATCGAGACAGGAACGGCACCAGGCGTAATCAACTTGATCCTACTAACGTTGGTGACTGAAAATTTTCCGCGGTCAGGGAACATGAAACAATCTTCTGGTCCACATGTGACAGCATCCACCAGCAAACTTTCATCCGCCACCAGGTGCCTGCTGGCACCCCTAGCAACGATCCATGTCGTCTCTGACAGGTCGTCTGCAATGGCCATTTCATCGATCGCTCCACCCTGTCCCACTCCGATGGTGGACATCACGACCTTTCGATTGCACTGACTATTCGAAACTCCTTGGTCCTTAGGGTTGCCTGTCTTCTCCACCCTTCTTCCTCTCTGTGGACATTCCCTCTTGATATGTCCTGGCAGGGTTGCCTGTCTTCTCCACCTTTCTTCCTTTCTGTGGACATTCCCTCTTGATATGTCCCCGCAGCCGTAACATGTTCTTACATATCCGGTCTCAATCACCGAATTCGCGTGCAATCGCGCGGGCTGCCTTGCTCTCAGCATGTCTTCATCCAACTCCTGCGACCATGATTTGAGCTCCTGCGCATGGCACAGGTAATCCGTTCGGGTCGGATTGTACCTGGCCATGATCGCTACCTTTAATCGCGGCGCGGAAAATTTGAAGATGTTCTCAACAACCATTTTACTCATCTCGATCTCGCGAGCCAGAGCCACAAGGTAAAGGTAATGCTCGGTCTAAGTCCTTTTGGGACTCTTTTCCTAAGCAAAACATACTGCAGCCTGGTGGTTGGAGATCATCACGCGAAATGCGGAGTGCATGTAGTCCAGGACCGCATGCAAACACGGAGAAATTTGCCACCACGTGCCTATGTTTGCACGGAAATAATCCGCTGCTACCCCCTCTAGGTGCTCCCCAAGCTTATTGACCTTTAGGCGCTCCGTCCAGACAAAGCCCGATGTGATCTCGGCTACGTCGACGACCTCAATAAAGAGGTACGGCCACTGCTTGAAGCCGGCACCGAGTCCGGGGTATACCTTAACCGCCGAAAACTTTTCGATTCCAAGCTTGGGGATCTTGGTGCACCCTTCCTGACCAAACTGCGGGTCAGGCGCGCGCACCGCTTTCCCGTAAGGCACACCAGGCTTCTACATGGCTGGCGCATTTGCCCTGACAACATTCTGAACGTTTGCTTGTACATTCATCGGGAGCTTGGCCGCGTTCAGCCACGCTGATCCACCGACTTCAATTCCAACTTCGTCAGACAAATCGTTTAATGTAATCTGCTTTCCAAATGGCCCGTAATTCCTGAGCGTTTGCCGGAACACACTGTTCCGGGAAGCGACCGGGGAGTCCTTTCTCTACCCAGAAGCTGTGTTCGCGACAGATCCATTACCTTTTGCCTGCTCCATCGACGCAATGCGTTTCTTCATATCCGTCATTCTATCTAAAATCTCCCGTAGAACCACTCCTGGTTCCATGTCAGAGTCACTACTGCTCTCTTTTTCATCGTACATCTTAAACCACAAAGATAAATCGAAATACACCGGCAAAAATTAACGCCAACAATTCCACTAGCCCTCCGAAAGTGAGGGGACTTCCACTAGTATCCAGAATTCCATCTCCACACGATACATAAACCACTCGAGAGATCACAAACTTGTTCACCAAATTAAAAATCCAGGAGAAACACTTCAGAGAAAACACGCGGCCACTTGGGCTCATAACCTGTTGGAACAGGCAGACGTGGTAGCTTGCTTGCGAGTCAATGCGGGCGGTATTAGCCACCGCTAGAAGTACTCTAGTCGAAGTGCTGTATGTTTGTCAAAAATAGAAGTGATATATATTATGTAATTAAAAGCGTTTTAAGTCAGTGAATCACACTTAAGATCACTAAGCGCTATAGGCTTAAAACCTTCCAACACCATGCATAAAAGTAATATCAGCCAATCCGTTTCCAACATACGATTTAGCTCGAAATCCAAACATGGCTACTTCGAAAATCAACATGGTGTTGCATTGACTCTGATCCTACGTTTTTCTGTGTTGTTTTAGCTGTCTATTTCAAGAGCTCGAAGGAATCTCGTCTTGGTAGTGGTGATGGAGCTGTTGTTGAATACACCTAGTGCTGCAAGGATGATCACGAGGACGAGGATCGCGCAGATACTGAGCAAAATCGTCAGCTGGACGTTTTTCCACCACATGTGTCGACGTAGTTTTCGCCCCGTGTTTCGAAACACTTTGGCTTGTTCATTTAAGTCACTCGTCATTTGCTCGACAATTTCCATCTTTTCCGTATTGGACAACACGACCTGGATATTCTTATGCATCACTGTCTTGACACCATCCACTTGATTCATCACGTCCGACAGCTTGTCTATCTTAGTACGATCGTCGTACATTGATGCAAGAGCTACGAAAAGCTTATGACAGTCTAGCTCAGTCCATGCTACACGAAATAAAGGATACACAAGCTCACTCACTACATACTCATGTAGACTAAAAACATCTTAAATTTGTACCCACCCACATCTCGACAAGTTAAAGTTTTGGATCCAAATTTTGGGACGATCGCTTGCTGGATTGCTGAAATCAGCTCGAAAGCTAGATGAACCGGATAATCCTTGGCCGTCATTGCTGCAACTCCAAGATCGTCGTTGTGCATGATAAAGTGGCATTTATTTGGGTCACACTCAAGAGAGTGACGACCATTAGGCGTCACGTGGGACTTCCACGTTGGCGCTTGAATCACTTTACGTAGCATGTCTCTAAACATATTTCTATCGGTTTCTTTGCCACGTCCAGCTTTGCCATCTGATGCGTGCAAATAACAAGCCACAATCACGTTATCTCTTGCTCGCGCAATCGCCAGGAATTTCACATTATCGCGCGTTAGAGACGCCGATGCAGCTCTCGGTAGCGCCATAATGTCCACATCGCTTTGGCTTTTTCACCTCGACACGTTGTTGTAATGTGTTTCTAAATAATGCGACAAAACTCCGATAAGTATCGACGACAGCCGAAATATTATCGTCCTTTCTAGTTGAAGAACCATGCATTCATTATAGGGGTACATTAAGGTGAATTTTTTTCTCTCTCTATTTTATGGTAAAGTGAGGTCGCGCTAACGTCGCAATCTGCTCTAACTGGTTAGAGGAAAACTTGTGGGTAAAAGGCAACGACGACGTCGCCGGAAGCTGTTCTTCGACTAAGATCATGTCCACCCCGGCACTAAGAGCAGCCATTACAGCCACTTCTTCCATCGTCATTTCGTCGGACGGAAGCAGTCCTTGAGTCTCTTTACAGGCACTCAAAAGTGCTGTCGAGTTAGCAGCGTCTACCAGCTACCAATAACATTAACATGATAAACATACGCAAATCAGTGGATAAAAACTCTGGTCGTTACATCTACTGATGGTTAAGCTCACCTCGACAGATTGAGTGAAACACTTGAGCAGTTGATGCATGGCCACAGAATAAACGAATCCCAGCTCCTTTGTCTCTTTATACTTAGTGAACTGTTGAATTGTCGCCTCCAAGCGAGGAAAGATTTGTGTTTCCCGAGCAAACAACCACACTTGCACGTTGTCAAACTCGTGATGCTGATTCGCTAAAATGTGGGCCCAGGCCACGTCTTCTACTGGTGGCAGACCGAGATGTTTGTTTTCCGGAAAAAGTTTATCGGCGTACTTCTTCTCCACAGCAAGCGCCAAGTTGAACGCCGTCTTAAGTAACAATGCAATGTCTTGACCCGAGTTGGTGTGATACGTCTTTAGATGGAATGGCTTGCCACTTGATAACAAGGCTTCCAGTGGTCGATCGCCGATAAGGAGCATCTTGCGTGCCTTACAAAATTCCACGAGCTGTTTAGGTAATGGGAATATTGAGCTACCTATATGCTGAAGTAACTGCAACGATGCAAATCGTCCAAACTGGTCCGACAAGGGAGTCAACGTTTTTTCGACCAATTCCTCCAGTATTGGACTCGATTCATTCCAACCCGGCAGGGAGAAGCCACAACTCTGGATTTTTCCATAATCACAAACATTTTCAAGACATCTCACGAAATTTTCAACTGGTTCAGTAAATCCGCTTGCTTTGCTGGTACTAAAGCCAGTTCCTCTGGAATCTAACACACTACATGGTCCACTGTATCAATATCCATCTCCGTCAATGTCATCTCCACTCCTTTCTTCACGTATTCTTCAGTCAGTCTTTCATCTGTACCATCTGGAGTAGTAGGATGCAATATTGTACTGCCAATGAGCGTAGACACGACAATCGACTCGAGTGGAATCTCGTGATCTGCAAGAACTTCATTCAGTACCAGAGCTTCCGCATACGTTTGTTTCTCCTCGTTTTTCATCAGCCGCTGTGGATTCACTACTGTTTGGATAAAATTACTTCGATAAGACGCCATCACTTGCTTGCTTGTGTCAACACGGGGTATGTCTTTAGCCCATAAGGCAGGACTGCCCACACCTCGTGGACCGATCGAAAGAAATAGCGTACTTTACCATATCGTTTAACAATAGTAATCCACTAATAAAAATAGGGAATTGTTAATTCCACCACACACTTTTGTTAATTCCACCACACACTTTTGGAAATAGTACACACATCCCCCTCTTAGCTTATCCCCTCATACCTTATATCCCCTCTTAGCTTATGACTTTTGGTGGGAACGAGGCTCGTTCTATGAGTCATTGGTACCCCTTCTACCTTATAACCGCTCATAACTTATCATTTCTGCTGTCTACCAGGGGTATAAGCTAAGAGGGGGATGTGTGTACTATTTCCAAAAGTGTGTGGTGGAATTAACAATTCCCTATATATTAGCATTTGAGTCACTCTTTTTGTGATAATTAACCCCAATTTTTATTACACGACACACTGCTTTGTAGTTGGTGGGGGTTTTGCAAGTCAAAAAAACTCCTTTTTTGTACTTACTTGGGGTACGGACACTCGACCCCGTTCATTTCAACGTACACGGATTTCATCTGCGTCCAGGACTCGACGCCGCCAAGACCATTTTCACGACCGACACCCGACTTTTTGTACCCACCCCACGGAGTTTCGACAGGCGCAAGATTGTAATTGTTGATCCACGTGGTACCCGCGTCTAACGCATGAACCACGCGATGCGCGCGCTTGATATCGTTCGTAAACACAAAGATCGTATCCGAGAGGCCAAAGATCGTATCGTTCGCACGCGTTAGCACTTCCTCTTCGGTGTCGAAGGGCAGGAGACACATGACCATACCAAAGATCTCTTCCCGGACAATCGTCATGTCGTCCGTGCAATTCACAAAGATGGCGGGCGTGAGGAAAAATCCGTTTTTCGTACCATCCGACGGCATGATTCGTTTCCCTCCACCTTGTAACAACGTGACTCCTTCGTTGATCCCTGTTTCAATATACTTTTCGACTACTTTCATGTGCTTTTCATTAATCATGGGACCAATCTCCGTACTCATGTCCAAGGGATCTCCGAGGCGTAGCTTGAGCGTACGTTCATGCACACGTTGCACAAAGTTGTCAAAAATCCGTCTCTGGACAAAAACGCGCGTCCCATTCGAACAAACGTGACCCGATGAGTACAAATTCCCCATCATGGCTCCCGACACTGCCTCCTCGATCTCGACATCGTCGAAAAAAAATTAAAGGTGACTTCCCTCCCAGCTCCATCGTCACTTTCTTTAACTCTTTCGCAGCGGCAACGTACATTTTTTTCCCTGTCCGAACGGATCCGGTAAACGAGACCTTGGCAATCGTTTCATGTTGCACTAATGTGTCGCCAATGTCCCCGCCTCCTAACACGATATTAAACACGCCTGCCGGCACACCTGTTTCCAGATAGATTTCGGCAAGCTTTAACGCGGTGAGAGGCGTTTCTTCCGACGGTTTAAAGACCATGGCGTTCCCAAACGCTAGCGCGGGGGCAGACTTCCATACGGCGCTCTGTAGTGGATAGTTCCACGCGCCAATGCCAGCGGTGACACCTATGGGTTCTCACTTTGTATACGCCCAACTCCCACCCGTTAAGTCCAAGTGCTGTCCCCCAATGGATGGACTGATGCCTCCGTAATACTTCCGACAGTCAGCAGCACTCGGAATGTCCGTGACGCTGAATCAGCCAACGGCCGCCCCGTACCAAGTGTCTTGAACGTCGCGAGGGCATCCCGTTGCGCCAGGACGAGGTCGGTAGCTTTGCACAAAATGGCACCGCGTTGCGCAGTTCTCTGACGTTTCCACTGAGCTTGGGCCGCCCGAGCACTTGCAACCGCTTCGTTCACTTGCGATACCGTTGCAGTATGGAAGGGCGTCTCTGCCTCACGTGTTGCAGCATTCAATAAAGTAAAGAATTGACTGGAGCTACTCGAAGCCACGTACTTGCCATGAACAAACGAGTGGACGATACGCAAGGCCATTACACCACTACTACCCACACCTTTTTGGGGGGTTCATTATTACAAAAAGAGTGACTCAAATGTTAATAATTATAGGGAATGTTAATTCCACCACACACTTTTGGAAATAGTAAAGTGGATCACGTGCCGGCTGGTGTGGTGGAAATAACAAATTGTGTGGTGGTGTGTGGTGGTGTCTGGTGGAAATAGTAAAATTGATCACGTGTTTGCTGGTGTGGTGGAAATAACAAAAGTATGTGGTGGAATTAACAATTCCCATTTAATATAACGTAAGTCTAATACAAGATAAACGTTCTTCCACGTAAAAATGTCAAATAAAACGTAATATCCACTACGTAACACGTAGCCGTAAATTTCAGTCTTAAGCGTGATTGCGATATCCAGTAATATGGGTAATAGCACACTGTATTCGCAGGGAAACGTGACATTAAAGAGAACAACCGCGCTAAAACGGCAATCGCCGAAAGAAAGAAAATAGAAAAGTGAATATATTTGACTTAAACTAATTAAAGTCCATCACAAATACACAAAAAATTGAGTATACCTATTTTTGTCACGTGCGATGATGGTCCGACCACACGGCTATTGTGCCTTCATATAGCGCTGCATTTCAACCCAGAATCATCACTGGGAACGTCCAAAAAGGTATCAACTCAATACTCCATCAATCCAATCCTTGATCGCAGGTCTTCAAAATTTTCCCCGCTAAGGTCTTTGTGAACATGTCCGCCATTATGCCTTGCGTGCCCTTGTACTGCACTTCAATCTTTCCATCCTTCTGTTTGGAAACAAGAAACTTAATCCGCATATCCCCATGTTTCATCTTCGCCGAATTATTTTCACCTTCGAGAAGAAATTTAATCGCGGCTTTATTATCCGAATAAAGTACCATCGGCAGCTTAACCTGCAAAGGAAATTCCGTGAGCACTTCATACACTCTAAATAACTCATACTCCACTTGTGAGTCATCGTCAAATTTTGCCTACATCGTTGAAAGCGAAATGCATCCTTGTCTCTTGCATACCCAGTATAAAAATATCCCACCAGTCACTGACTTCCTGTCTTGCTTGCATCCAGCGTATTTTGCATCACTGTATGCTTCCAAACCAATCATGCCTTCCATATCAGAGTTTCTTGAAATCGACCTTTTAATCTTTAATTCATGGTTCCTTTTAGGCACCTCAGTGTCCTCTTGGTGGATAGGCTCCAATACAAAACTTGTGGGGCTTGAAAACTGCCTGGTTGCCTTGTGAACTTTAAAGACGATGTCTGGTCTAGCGAATCTCGCTATCCACTGAGGGGATCCAACAATCGATTGGAAATCCCTCACTACGAGGGATCCGTCACTAGGAAGCATCTGTAGATACACTTGTTCTTCCATAGAGCGCTTCATAGTCATTTCAAATCGGTGTCTTAACGCTGTTAGCATTTACTAAGCCATAATCATCCAAAAGACTTCGTATCATTACTTCTTGATTCAATTAGTATCACCCTCGTCGTCGCAAGTCACCCTCATGCCCAGAAACTTTGAAACTTCACCCAGGTCCATAATTTCGATAACTTCCATGTCTTGAAAAAACATTGTCACAAGTCCTTCATTTGTTCCTGTCACAGACAAATCATCCATGTAAACTACGAACACCACAACATCCACTCCATACCACTTGAAATAATCGCATATCTGTGTAATTCTGCGCAAACTTTGATTCGATCAACTTGGTGTGTAACATGCGATTCTATAGGTGTCCGCTCGCTTTTATCCATAGTGTCTTCTTGAGTTTCAAAAGCAATCCCTACCTAATGCTTCTGAATCCATTTTTCTTCAGTTGTTCGTCACTTATTTCCATTACTTTGGGTTAAGAGAAAATCAAGTACTCTTCCCCGAGCGCCTTGACATATGCGTTCGGTATATCACCGTGCCTGGCCTTTCCACTTCCTTATCAACGCCAGAACAATCTTCACTGTTTCCATGTCCATAACTGCTGCAAACGTCAAACCATAGTCAACTCGAAAACTATGCTCGTTTCTACAGGCCACCAACCGGGTCTTTTATTGATCAACGTTACCATTTGCATCAATTTAGTTTTAAGCACCTATTTGGTGTGCTACGGTAAAAATCTTCTCGTTTTTTCACCACGTTCCAAAAGTCATTCATCTCCAGCGCTGAGAGCTCACAATTTATAGCTATGATCCAATCATCCTTCCGGCTACCCTATATCGCTTCAGTGTAATTCCTTGGGGTCTATTTCAGTAACAACATAAATCATTGCACTGTCTTCATTTTCCGCATCCTTGCTTTTCTTGTATTCTTCATCCTTTTCCACGTTTATCTTTACGTAATTTAGCGTCTCATAACGCTCTCTGGGACATGGATTCTTTTTCTTCTTGAATCCTCTCTTTTTTGCGAGTTCATCGGTTCCTCCTTCTTTCGTGCGATCCCTTTCCGTCTTGACTCCTTCTAATCCTTCGCTGCTTCCATCCAAAAACACTTTACGTAGCTGCTGATTCTGTGTCTTGTCCAATGTCTCCACGTTCTTGATGCGTTGGGTCACCACCACCTTTTTGTCTTTCTGTAAGAAAGACAAGCCTTGTAACCTTTCACTTTTTTCCCGACAATCACTCCAATCTGTGCCCTATGAGCCAACAAGTGCTTTCCATGGTTCCGGTACACAGTACACGGAGACCCAAACGCAATAATTTCTCCTAGGTTTGGCTTCTTTCCCTTTAGAATCTCCAAAGGTGTCATTCGTCTCTTGTTGGACTTCTGTTCAGGATAAAAGTCGCATGATTATCCACCGCGTCACCCCAAAAAGACAAATTTAATTCACATGCAAACAGCATGCATCGTTCCATATTCATAATGGTACGATGCATCCGCTCTCCTTTCGCGTTGCTTGCTTGATTTCCTACTCTGCTAACTTGTATTTCGATTCATGTACTTCGGCAAAAATCATTTAAGTTCTTGTACTCTGCACCACCGTCCGTGCACAAAATATGTACCTTGCTCGAGAAAACTTGTGATGTCCAACGTGGATCTTTGATGCAATTCAACTCTCGGATGGGGCATCAAAATTATGATGTCATCGAGAAGCTAGCAAAAGATCACAGTTTTGGAATTTAGCTGACGGATAATAAGAGGATAAACTGCTTTACCTCCTCACAGAGTAATCAGTCCATATTTTCTCTCGAAAAAAGTAATAAAATGCTTCAACTTCTTGTCCGCCATGTCCTTGGCCTTCGACAGAAAAACGGGAACGTGATTTGTCTTGTTATCAACAAAATTCACCACAGCGGTTTCCAAGCCTGTCGCTGGGTGCGATCAGTCCTTTCAGGTCCGAGCAGATCTCACCCCCAATGCTTTCGATAGGAGAATGCTCTCCAATATACTTCTTTGGTTGCTTGTACTTGGACTGCTTACTCTGTGCGGAGGTAAGGCAGTTTATCCTCTTATTATCCGTCAGCTCAATTCCAAAACTGGGATCTTTTGCTAGTTTCTCGATGACATCAAAATTTAGATGCCCCATCCGAGAATTGAAGTGCGTCAAAGATTCACTTTGTACATCACAAGTTTTCTCGAATTCCTTTTCATTGTCATTAATTACTGCCATAACGATTTCTCCAAAAAAAAATCTTCGGTATGTTTTCTCGTACGTCCACCGTTAAAATTTTGTTAATATTTTTCCACGTCAAAAATACTTTTACCACTTTCTTGGTGATTGATCACTCTTCTCTCCTTCTTAAACCAAGTCATAGCCTTTTTCTTCTAATAGGCCGTATGAGAGAATATTTCGAGTCAAATTCTCGACGTACTACACGTTTCGACTTTAATAGGTCGCTCCACACTTACGTAAAATCTCCATTCTAATATCCATCTCCTTTCCATTCGCTTGAAAACATACCGTTGATACCCTCTCAGTATTGTGTAAAAATATTTCATCATTCGTTAGGTACATGATTGCCCCACTTTCAAGCAACCACTTATCCTTCGGAATATTTCCATAGTCTGCAGTGATGTTAACGTGAAATCCACTTTCTTTGTCTTCTTCTTCGGGAATTTCCATTTAATATGCCCCATTTCACCACAAGCATAGTTTATCGGCTTGAACCATCCGTCGACCACAACGTTCACCACCCCATGCGCTATTCCTTCCGGCTTGCTCCCGTCATACTCGACAGCCTGTTCAAACTAACACAGTTCTTCTGCCTGGCGCAGGTCGTCAACGCGCGTATGGTACTTAAACATCATCACTTGCTTTAACTCCGGTGCTGCGTGATATATCACGCTATCCAGCACCAGAGAGTCAGCACGTCCATCCACGGCTTCCGCTACAGCCAACAAATACAGGTAGTGTTCCGGAAAAGTCCGTTCAGGACTCGTGCGGGCGAAAACAGCTTAATGAACTGCGCGGGCGTCAATTGCGTATGAAATGTGGAAAGCAATTAAGTCTCACTCCACCACGTATCCACTTGCCGATTATAGTAGTTTTCGACCGTCCCCGAGTCATAGTGGCTGAGAAAGTCCATATTTATATCCTTGCTCCACGGGAATCCACATGCCGCTTCTGCAATTCCAATTTGCCGTAAAAACTTCCTTCCCCATGAATGAAAACCGGAACCCAAACCACGATAAACTCAGTGCCATCAAACATTCGTATATGCAGTTTAAACGGCTTTGGCGACCGTGTTTTCATCACAGGCATCACTCCTGCCTTATTTTGTCCTTGTCGAATCTCTGGGTGTACTTACCCGGGCGCTTGAGTCCACGGCTGCGCCCTGACCTGTTCCCCTCCATTCGTGCCACCTCGGTCGAAAATATTCGCTCCACCCTTGCTCAGGTGCTTAAAACTAAGCACCGCATGGTTTCCGTTCTTATAGGTACCCACTCCTCATGGTTACCGTCCAGGGACGCTATGCTCATCTGGTTATCGCCTTTTGGAGTGTGGTAAGCATTACCTCCCCCTTCTGATACTACTACACGTGAATCTTCAAGCCTTGCTAAACGCTCGGAGATATACGGATGACCGTCCAGATATCGGTCGACTCCGCGTTCCCGTCCACAATCTCTTCGGTTGAGTCATTGTCGTCACTTGGTCTCATAACCTGTTGAGCAATAGCGTGCTTACTGTATCTTTTAACAATAATAATCCAATAATAACGTAAGCCTAATATAAGATAAACGTTCTTCCAAGTGAAAATGTCAAACAAAACGTAATATCCACTACATAACACGTAGCCGTAAATTCCACAGTCTTAAGCGTGATTGCGATATTCAGTAAGATAAGTAAGGACACACTATGTGTGCAGGGGAACGTGACAGCAAAGAGAACAACCGCGGGAAAACAGCCAGTCGATGAAAGAAAGAAAATGCAAAAGTGAATATATTTGACTTAAGCTAATTAAAGTCCGTCAAAAATACACAAAAAAATTGTGTATACCTATTTTTTTGTCCTGTGCGATGATGTTCCAACCACAATGCCAGTGTGTCTTCATATAGCGCTGCATTTTAACATATCGTACACGCAGTTTGTAGGAAATTGGACGATTTGGGGGCAATGCCAATATTCAGTAATGACTATACCGGAATTTAGTGCCTAATAGTCTGGGAGTAAATTTCTTGGAAAGAAGCGCGCCATAATTGATCAGGGTAGGTGCGCACGGCAAGAAAGTAAGTCTTCTCTGAGTTTTAGAGTAAAATTATACTAATTATAAATGCGTACTCAAGAACCTAACCAAAATTCCTAATAAAATCAAATATACTATTAAGATTCAAAAGCAGCTAAAAATACATAAGTGAACATTGTGGTCGCGCTTCACTTAAAGTTTGTATATAGTCTCGTACCAGACTATATACATCACTTGAAAACTTCAACAAAGATTTTATGAGCTCGATATGGATTGATAAGGATAACGATGTAGAAAATATTTTGTGCCAAGACTAGTGGCGCTCCCAGTGTGTAGATAGATAAGCTCAATAGCATGGTGGGAAATGGAGGCCATGCGATTTCCAAATGGGGCGCATCAAAAACACAATTTGATCTGTCACATTTTTTGAGCAAATGCGAATGGAGAAGAAATAAGTGATTTTTCTCTTAGAATCTTATCTGGTCTTTCATTGGTTAAAACACTCACAAAAGGGGGAACACTTCTGCAACCGCTGCCCTGCAAACGGCCTAATGATCGCTCTGCATGAAAGCGAATTACATTTTGTTGGAAGTTGTCGGTATTCATGCTTGACAGATAGTCGAAAACTTGAGTCGTAGATGTCAAATAAAGTACACATACATCTAAAGAGACTTAAGTCAATATATCCACAACCTAATCTACGTTCGCAGTGAAAATGACGTCCGTAGACGGTTCGCAGTAAGTAGAAGAGAGTAACCAAAGCAGGGAATATATCAATGGAATGTGTATTGAGAAGTGATTCGCTAGGCTAAATGAAATATATATCAGATGTTGAAGCTATGGTAAACTTCCATCTGTCTGTCGTATCTTATGCACCACTTATTAGCGCCCGAAAAATATGTACTCAGAACGAGTACAAACACATAGATTTATAATAATAAGTAGGGACGGTCTAAACGCCTCCACGCGAAAGATTAACCACCTCAAAACGAAGCTTCAAGTGACGCTTAAGGCAGATATTACATCATTTCGGGCTAAATGACGCGTTTGTGTCCACTTGTGGCCAGCGCTAGACCGACGTCGTGGTACAGGTTGATGATAAATTGAGTGGATCTGTGTGCGCAATGTATCGTGAGAAAATCCATTGTAGGTAAAGGCAAACGGAAAATTTGCTTCTATATTATACAATGTTCGATGGAATGTAAATAATAGAAAGAAGGTAGAGTATATACATCACTATCACGCATTTTTTCGGGGGTGGTAGGAGTCAGGGTAGGAGTAATAGAATGGGTAGGGTGAATGTTGCTGGCTTGCTGGTATTTGAACTGGATGAGGTGACCGAGCGACGTATTCCTGACTTAAACATTGGCTTCGGGGTGCCGTTTGGCGTCGTGGATCGTACTCGTGTTGCTCGTATAGGAACTGACGG
Source organism: Peronosclerospora sorghi (assembly GCA_026184515.1). Classification (NCBI taxonomy): domain Eukaryota; phylum Oomycota; class Peronosporomycetes; order Peronosporales; family Peronosporaceae; genus Peronosclerospora; species Peronosclerospora sorghi. Next base: position 41,531,253 of record CM047587.1, on the reverse strand, counting down.
GGTTGAACATACTGAGACGAGCCGGAGGTGGGAAAATGTGACTGTTGGGGAGGTGGGGCATGGTACGATACCGTGGCTGCGAGCTATAATGCGGTTGGAAATTGGCGTGCGATGCGTATGTGGGATCGTCGGGAAAGACTTGAGCTTGTGGGCCTTATAGTCCGCGAGCACTCTATGAAGATGCTCGCAGGTATGATTGCATGGCCGCGCCGTGGGTATTATTGGACTGATGCATGTACGACGACGCTTGGATTAGAACCCCGAGTGCGCTTGAAGGGGCATAATCATCGCTCTCGTCGTAATTGTCATGCAGGTCAAAGTCGTCAAAGTCATTTGGGTTGACATTTGATCATGAAATCCAGGGGTCGTGGGTCTATTGACCTGGCAGTTATTTTTGTGTGGTTTAGAACAGCTGTTAGTAGCGGTTACATTACGAGAAACGAATTTCTGGAATAGATTAGGATAAGTACAAAGGCAATAAGAAAACTATAAGGTTGAACATACCTTCATAACTTCACGCCGCGCAGCGTCGTTTGCATTGGATTTTCGCTTTTGGCAGCACGTTTTGTTGTGGCCCCAATGCAGGTAGTAGCTGCAGTGAATGTGTCTCTTATCGGAAATTTCCTTCGCGATAGGCAGCCGCTTGGAACGCTTTTTATGCCTCGTAACCGGAGGATGTATCTTGGGGATGTAATGCTTTTTCTGCCTCGTAACCGGAGGATGTATATTGGGGATGTATTGCGTTGACTGGAATACGTTTCTTGCGCAGGAACCAATGAGGATGAATATTGATAGGGTTTACTTTGGCCTCGGGACCTTGCGTGAGAATAAGGAAAAGTCGTGTCGACATGGCAAACCATAGTTACTCATGCAATAGCCCGGGCAATCCTCAACCTCATAATCCACAACATTCAGTTTGTTTCGGAATTTTTTCTTCCCGACTCGGTACTCTTTTTGCATAAGATTTAAAGCGTAAGCAAAAACCTTGAGATAAACGTCACCAAATACTCTTTCGTGGACCGTGGGAATAAATTCTTGGTCTCTAGCACGCGACCGACGAATAAGGTCCGATGCTTTTTGAAGAGCGCATTCATGCAGGGATATATGGAAAAGAATCCCATCTGGGCAGACCCGAGGGTTTTCTTGAAAGCGGCATGTGCGCTTTCCACCTTGGATGACGAGATCTGACAAAAGTTCCCTGAGTCTACTAACCATGCTGCGCATAACTTTGTCTTGTAGGGGCTAATCCAACCGTACTCAATGTACTCCCAGCACGCCTTGGGGATGTTCTCCTTCACGTCTTCCCAATCCTCGTTGTATTGGTTCTGATCTTTGGTTCTTAAGATTAGATTTGACCATTTTTTCAAGAAGACTGCGAATGCCCACTGCGTGCTCCCTTCAATCTCCATCGAAGGGAAATATCTTTGATGCCGGTTTTGATGTTACTTTTTATATGCCAGTAACATAACTGGTGGCGAGCATTCGTCACAACCCTTCGTACAGCGTTCATCAGGTCTTGGTCGGCATCTGTCACTACAACCCCAGGATCAATGAAGGTTCCTTGATCAACCAATTTATCTGAAATCCACATAAGATTCTCTTCTGTCGCGGTTTGCAAAAAACAATAGGCCAGATATACGTTAGGTTTGTACTCGGCGAACAGATAATGTGGAGCATTTCCTCCCCATACTCGTTTGTGCGGTAAGTTCGTTAATTTTTTATAACTGTTGTGCGTCGTCCTTCTACCAGGGGTTGCTGGACGGGGTTAGTAACAAACAACAGATGCGTAATATTATCCTCCGAGGATTTTTTTGTTTTAAAAAATGCATCATCTTTTTGAAGATCACGCATGAGTTCTTCCATTTCAGGTAGCCCGTACATTTGTCTTTGACGGATTTTCTGACGCATGTTCATGATATTCTTCGCAATCAATCGGCATTGATCACCGAACTTTGTCTGTAGGTTTTCCAAATTGGACGCAGTTCTAGTTCGCGCTATCAATGTCCAGAATGTATATTTTCTGCTCCGGTGTTGGACGGCGCGCAATCTGGTGGATACTAATGCCTTCGGCAGGTGGGTGATTATGTTCGCCCTCAACTGTGATGCTGAACTTAACGTTTCCACCCTCTTTTCTGATGATTGCCATCCACTGAAAATTGGTCAACCTGGTTCTGGTTTCTCGCTCCGCTTTGATTCTTTTTGTGCTCGATCCGCGTTCCCACACTTGATATTCCACTTAATCACGTAAGCGTTCTAGTTCTTTCACGAAATTGACCGAATTCAATGTCTTTATTGGTCCGTTTTTCGATAGTGCAGACAAATCCCCGGCAAATGCATTCCACAGTAAGAGCGTCGTAGGCTGTTTCTGGTCTGGAAAACAGCTTCCCGGAAAAATAATCGTTAAGAGACGCTGCAACTTCTTCTTCAGGTTCGGAACCTACAGGGTCTTCCTAGGCAACTGGGTCTTCCTCCGCATCAAGATCTTCCTTCGCAGCGAGATCTTCCTCCATAGCTGGGTCGACCGGCGTGATCTCTGCTTGCCCAACAGTATGACGATCCAAGAAAGAGTCCACCTATTCTTCCAAGTTCACGTCCCAGATCTCTAAATCAAGCTCTTCCTCAATTATGAATTCAGTGCCCTCAATACCAAGTCTTTCAACGACAGAGCTGCCATATTGAATTCCCCGAATGTCATTGGGAGATTCGCCCGGGAGATCCGGGAAGTCGTCAGATGTGGCCTCCTGGTTTTCTCGTCGGATTCCTTATTGAACTACTTCTGCGTAGCTTCAACGATCCATTGATACCGGTAATGCTAGAAAGTGAAAAGGTAGATCTATAAAATGGAAGATTAGAACCCGCTGAAGAAGAGCTATATCTAAAAGAGTACCTACTGTTTTGAGATGTGTATGCTCGCTTTAACACGCTACAATGTGTTCTTCGTCTTATATATGGATCGGCCAGGAAAAAGTCCTGGAGAGACAGGAAATTCTCAACCGTGTTCTGATGTGCGCCGACCGTCGTTTTTGCATACGACGCCGTCACCGTGAGTCGATAAACCGCTCATCTCTACATAGGTAAGCCATAAAATTGATGATCATATTACTAGTGGTTTGCCTAACCGATGGCCATGGCATAGCATTTCATCAATTGATGGTTATTGAACAAATAGCTGCTGTTGAGAACATTAATATTTTTCTGCACACCATATTCAAAACATTAAACAGCATATGCGTGCAACGATTGCCAATTTTTGAATGGTGACTGCTTGTAGAGATGTATGACACAGAATCTGGTGAGGATTCCCACCGATTATAAAGAGATCTCTAGAGATCTTGGGAAATGTCGCTTTGCACAATCGCAAAAGAAGAACGGCAGACTCTTTAGAGTCTTGATTTAGCAGTTAGAAGGAGGAATCGACATTGCGCTTTGTCTCTTGCGAAGCTTTGACAGGTTTCACAGTCCGCAATGCATGACAGCTGTCAGACTGGTCGGAGTTGACAGAATCGGACTTTTGCCCATTGCCTACACAGCCCCGTTGCTTATAAAACAGGTTATACCCCGGGTTATACCTCCCGTCCCACGGCGTCGGTCTAGCGCTGGCCACAGCTGGACACAAACGCGTTATTTCGTCCGAAATAATGTAATTTCTGCCTTAAGCGTCACTTGAAGCTTCGTTTGGAGGTAGTCAGTCTTTCGCGTGGAGGCGTTTATACCGTCCCTAATAAGTACGATATGAATCTATATATATAAAAGAATACCATGTCGTCGATGCACGCTCCCGCACCTAAGCGAAGTCGAACTGTACTATCGATTTCTTTTAATTGGTTACAAATAGCGCTTTTACAGTTAAGTAAAAAAAAACATTCGACTTAATCATTGGTTAGAAATAACAGCTTTACGTACCGACATTTTGCAGGCGGTAAAATTGTATATATATAAAAGAATATCGTCTGTACGATGGTCCTTTTCCAGCCTTTTGATTGGGCGGTGCTCTGTCATGGGGGCAGTGGGGGGGGTAGTGGGGTGCGGTTAGCTGGGACGAAAAAATAGCGAAAACATAGGGCGAGAACCACCCGGTGGTTCTCGCCCTATGTTTTCGCCACCCTAATCCTGGAAATACATGGGGGCAAGTTTTGTAGACGTACAGACGGTTTTTATGCCCTGCCCTGTCGGTACGACGGGTACCTACACTTGTATTGATATAACTAATAAAAGTAGGAAAGCGCTATTTGCCCTCCCATTTTGGCTATTTGTCCCCCAAAAAATATTTCATCCAATCAATTTGCACTAAAGATAATGAGATCAAACAACTGCAAAACAGCAGAAACAACCGACATATGGCAACGTTGTCTTCATCATCCCACCGCCACCGACGATATGGGTACATATAAACGACGGCATGCAAATGGCCTTCACGCCGTCTCCAGCGCAATATCTGCAGTCCGTGCTCAATGGCATACCGCTGTTCAGGTCGGCATCCGTTGCCGATTCAGAGGGATACAGTAATAATGGATTTATGAACACAATACACGAGATTTTTCAGAGGGCGCAGGAACAACAGCACGGACCGCCGCCAACTAGCAAACCTTTTCTGGACAAGGTACCTGTGAAAGTTTGGACGCAAGAAATGGAGAAGACGGAAAAGCAAAGGGAATGTGTCATTTGCTTGAGTGACTATGAGAAAGATGATACAATCATTTCTCTTCCGTGCGGCCACACCTTCCACAAGGGTTGTGGCTTAAGATGGCTCCTGGAACACAACGTGTGCCCTACCTGCAGATATCAGCTGCCAATACAAACAGAAGTTTCCACATCTCAATCAGAGCAACCAACGACTTCTGGAACGACTGCTGGAACGGAGCCGGAGCAGGAGCCTTATATGCCAGACACAACTTTAAGCGTTACTGGTGTGCGCCGCCAGCGGCCGACAGAGACGTTTCGTCCGCGAGAAGATCGTCAGCGCATGAACGAGCTGGCACCATTAGATGACGTCGTAGATTTGGACTTCATGCTAGAGCAAGAAGCTGACCCTTTTATGAAGGAAGAGATTGCGAATAGCGAGCTTGTTTCACATGATGATGGCATCAAAATTAACGATAGCGATATAGCAACGAGACATTAAGTAGCTGAATTGTCCAGGACAGATAGATTTGTACTATAATGAACAGTAAAATAGTTGTACCCCCCTCTCCGCTGTTGTTTGAGGTCATTATCTTTGGTGCAAATTTATTGGCTGAAATAATTTTCTGGGGGGGCAAATAGCGCTTTCCTAAAAGTATTGATCATACCCGGCTTTATTAAGAACCTGTATTATGTATACATTTAACACTTTGGCATCTTAACTGGATAATATGCCAAAGTGTTATAACATGACAGAAGACATCGCCGTCGAACAAGTGGATAAAACACCAAATCAGGAACCTAGAAGAATGAGTCTTAACGAGTGGACGAGATTAGTCGGTTTCTCTAGACTGTCGGAAGTTGACACGAGTTGGGGGCTCGTGTTAAATTCCTTAATGGCAGTTTAGACCGTTAGTGCCTAACTGCTGGGTGGGATGGAGATTTCTTAGAAAGAAGCGCTCCCTACCTGATCAGGGTAGGTGCACACGAGGGCAGGATGTAATGCGTGTTAAAAGGTAAGAAATATACTAATTACTAGGGGATGGAACCCGTCGTTCCGACGAACTGTCATTGAAATTTCACTGAAACTATATTATATCTAATTTTTGGGTTTAGTTGTCCATACTGTACCTTAGTATTTTATGGCAAAAATGAAAATTGTATTAGAATAATTCTTTGTGACAGGCCGGGGGTCGTCGTCATTTAATGGTATTCTTTCTGACAGGCCGATTCGTTCTCGTTTAAATAAATAGATGAGATAACGTCTAATATGCCCCTGTTTTCGCCCAAAAATTCTAAAATGCCCCTGTTTTTCGCGGTGCCCTCCTAATCGCTAAATTTAAGGCGACTATTTAATGAAACATTAGCTTGCCAATCATCTCTATGTTTGAATGTTGGTATTACAGTGATGTACCGGTATCTCAAGGTTCGGCAATGACTGCACGAGCGTTCTGTCATTATTGCGTTGAGTTGTCATTATTTGCTTAAGCCGCCGTGCCTTACGCAGAAGTGTGTTGAGTGTTGTGCCCACGAGAAAAGCGACGACTGTTGATGTCATTGTGATGACATTATATGGCATGCTAAAGTCAGGCGTGGGTAGTAGCACAAGCAAGGGCTCCGTGAACAATGTCGTGGTGAAGCCCGGCGATCGAACGAGCTGACAACAAGTGGATTGTTCCATACTATCTCTCTGTATGTTAAAGGTTGCCACGCCGGAGGCAATATCGAAACCACGGTTGGCATCGCGTGGGATGTTCTTAATAACGTAAGAATACTTTTTCCATCTGAAGCGAAAAGACCAGAGTTGTGCTGGCCGGGAGGAATGCTTCAAGACGCAATTGATTCGGTCGACCTCGCAACTCGGCTGGCACAAAGTCAAAAGCTCGAATCATTTCCTCCGCTTTTTTGCCTCCACTCGCTGTCACTCGAAACGTGTGAAAATAGATGCGCAAGTACCATGGGATAACATCATGATACGTCACTCGCATCTTACATGACGGGTGGTTGTTCTCTTCAGTTGCACTACGATACCACCTCGCACTTGGCCGTAACCTGTAACAAAACGATGTGCCGACACCACATCTTGTTGCGAATTGTTGCTGTCTCTCAACGATGTATTACGATGTTTTACCTCCATCTGCCCCGTAGCTTAAGTTTTCAAACAACAGGCTCGGAAACAACACTGCTTCTTTGCGAAGATCGGTAGTGACAACACTCCGCGAATCCGCCATATGAATAGCACTCTTGTCTGCAAGGGGACAAGCACTAATATCATGCTTGGAATCTTTCCATAAAATAGGGAGCCAAGCCTCCAACGCGATTATTATGCATGTCAGGACGTTGCACCGTGGTCAGGTCTTGTTGAAGCATTAATCCGCCATCCGATAATCGCGAAGCAAACAGCGACAGCGATATGTACTCCCCGGACAGTGCATCTAAAGGATCAATAAAGAGCCGATCCCCGTGATAGTTCGACATGGAAGCATCATGAGCCAGGGTGTTAAATTCTCTGTGCATAGCTCTTCACCAGCAAGCGAGCCATGCAATAATACCTCCCTCGGGTCAGCGTTAGTTGCGGGGAAGGCACCTAACTCCTGTGGTATTGAAGACGACAACAGCCTTGTTACAACAGTTTCATCCATTTCATTTAGTAATGCCGAAAAGATGCCACTCATTTCTGACGTGATCCCTCGCCAGCGCTGTTGGACGTCAGCATCGCCAATAGGTGCCACCTGCAGCCGCGCACCGAAGGGTGCGTGAGCGAGGCCCGAAGAATTTAAATCTAGCGCCAATCCGCATATCTGCCGACAGAGAAAGTAAGATGCAGCGACTTGACATCGTATTTCTCGAGGAGCTGACGCAGGACGTTGGGAAAAAGGGATGCGCCATCGTCAAGATCGAAAGCCTCATCCAGTACGAACTCAAAGCGTGCAAGAAAAAAAAATTGGTTGCTATCTTCGAGCGGGCGGAGCACTAACTTCTCTTCATAGGCAGCGCGTACACCATGGAAGAGGAAGACCAGGCACAACAACAGCATCGGCATATATATCGTGATTTTATTTTGAAACAGTGCTTGTATGTACATACCGGGTATGTACCACGATTTATCACAATCCGAAGAATCACTAACTAGATATAGTAATGTTGTTAAATCGTAGCCTATTACTTTAGGAAAACAGGGGCATTTTAGTTTTTTTTTAAGCAGAGGGGCATTTTTTAGGATTTTTTGGCCAAAACAGGGGCATATTAGACGTTATCTCTTCATTAAATAGTCGCCTTAAATTTAGCGATTGGAGGGCACCGCGAAAACAGGGGCATTTTCGGATTTTTTTAAGAAGAGGGGCATTTTAGAATTTTTGGGCGAAAAACAGGGGCATATTAGACGTTATCTCTAAATAGATAAATGCACCTAACCTAAAACTTAATATAAAAAAATAAATTTCAAAGTAGCTAAAAATGCATAAATGCAAAAATGACCACAATGGTCGCGCATCACTTGAAGTTTGTATGCAACCTAATACCAGGGCATAACTTGATAAAACTTCAACATAGACAATATTATGCAGCCTCGGCAGTAGGTATTACGGCGCAATAGGAACTCAGTGTAATATGACGCAGCACGATACAGTGCTATCGCTCAAGATGACTACACGTGACAGTAAGAGTGGGAGCAACTACTAGCAGGGCAAATTACATAGATACTAGCCACATAGTTCTGCTGGTTAAAAGAGATGGAGCTCCAAGTTTCTAGTGAAGAGATAGGACGACATTGGAAGGGAACGCCATCGACTTCAAATGCCGGTGATTAGTGCAGCTTGACTAAATAGATTATCTGTATGAATCTGTAAACAAGATATTCAACAAACATAATGCGGCGATGAAAACAGCGATAACTCTATTAGGTCGATTTCTTAGATCTCCCCAACGGTCTACCTCCAACGCCACGAATCATGATTTTTGGATCGTGATGGTTCTTGAGGAAGGAGTCCCCGATCATTCTTTCGACGGGATGGGGGGACGATGCATGCCTGGAGGAGTTAAGGTTGGTGGTCCGGGCTGCCATCCATTAAGCTGGCGGGCGACACGGTCGCTTTCAGCCGCATTATGGTTGGCGGTTTCAGGATTCCTTAGCGACATGTTGGCGGCAACCTCACTTGCTGTCTGGACGAGAGCAAAAGCGATTACAAGGAGACCAAATCGAGTCGAGACCATGTTGATCGGTTGAGTGTTGGCGACTTTTGTTTTGGGGAGCAAGTTTCAAAATGAGCTTTTGGAAAGCAAGTCTGTAGCCGTTTGCGCATCCGTCTTGCAATCGCTTTTGTTTGATAGTGTCCTCATAATACGCTCGTAACCGCAGGGATTCGGCAATCAGATTGATCTTGATTTTCGGGTGTCTCAACTGTCACTTCTCCCCGCTCTTACAATAAGGACCAATCAATCGCCCGGGGGCTTCTGTGTCACAGCAAAATTTGGGAACCATGAGCTACCGACGGTCACATCAGTGGCTCGCTCAGACCAGCGGCCAGATTATCATGACGTTCTCATCGCTATATCAACCCTCTTGGTCGGTAGTTATCAAGGCACGTCGGTACCCTCCTTTTTTACAATAGTTCGCTCATCGTCATCATCTATAACCTTCTAATTTTTCATGATTTTCCTGTCCATCTCGATACTAACATCCTGATTGTTTGCAGCACAGTGAGCTTCGCTCATCGTCATCATCTTTAACCTTCTATTTTTTCATTATTTTCCTGTCCATCTCCATATTAACATATTCATTGCAGCACTCTGAGCTTAGCTACCATCCATCTCCGTTCTCTCTCCGCCATTGTCCTATCGTGACGTCTTGCATACAATATATATTTATGAATTTACAGAATGTTCTTTGTACAGGATGCAGCAAGTTCAATGATCAGACGGACTCAGTCCGAGATAAAAATGATTCCATTGGGTTGACTGCCTGTCATCATTGTATGAGTCCAAAACAAGCGCCACGATACCGTCCTGAAGCTTTACGTTTTGCCCTTTGCTCTTCTCTGCTTCTCTCCCGTTTTGGTCGTGCCTTGACGGCTTCACGGTTACGAGAGAAGAAACGCTTAGTCGACTTTGTTGAATTCGTGGTGATAACCAACATAGGTGGATGGGCAATGTAAAAGAACAAAGTCACCGACATCCCAGACACAGGTATTGGACCTTACATCGACAGTGCACACGCCAACAGATGCTTCTCCTCTTTCTTTTTGTCGCAGTTACCCAGAAAAGAATGCATGGATTCTGGATCCCATCTTACCTATCTGAAATGAGAGGGAAGAACGCCAGTTCAAGGATGTCTATCGTGCGTGCGCAAGAAACATGGACTGATCATTGTTAACAGCTGCATTGATGCCTTTGGATAGGGTTTAAAAAACATGAAAATTCATCTTAAGCTAAGGTATTACGGCTAACAAACGTGGTACTGTATTTCATTGGTTTCACTAGAGGTTTTCCTCCCACAAGGTTTTTTTTTCAGAAGAAGTGGCACTCTTTATCCTTCCCCGCTACCACGCAAGTCGTTAACGGAGTCGGCTATCTCTAAACAGCGGTCGGATCTGTGAGCACTCGCTTTCGCGTTTGCACTCCGACCATGAGAATCTACATTCCCATCTCGTTCGCACTGCTTGCAAGTACGGGTCTTGCCAAAGTACTAAGTGCAGTTGAGACTGAAGTCGTCCATAACCACTTGAGAGCTGTCCAAAAACATGGGAAAGAAAAAGAAGACCGTATGCTTTCTTCAGAGGCAGAGCTAGCAAGCTTCGTTGAGGCGATCGTATCAACATTACCGGGCTTTCCTGCTGCAGACGTGAAAAAAATTGTGGAACCCTATGTCGCGCAGATTAGAAAAGTGACGGCAAACTCTGATTCCATCAGGGGGGAGAAAGACGTCGATAATGCGGTCTTTCATTCACTTTTTCTGCATAAGATTAATGCAATACCATTCTCTACATCGATTGATGGCCACATTACCGCGTACCTAACCTACTTGAAGTTGGTTGGTGGTGAACATCCAATCACGGAAGCGGCAAAGAGAATCGACTCGATGATGACTAACGGGCAGAAAAAAACGTTTGCCACTATCATCGAAGATGGGCAATTCTTAATTTGGAGTCAAGTTGATGAAACGAGAGATGGAGCCATAAAAAAGCTCTTTGGTAACCTTGCTGAGTCGACGAGTGATGATGCGTGGAAACAGAGCGTGCTCGATCGATACGAAACCTTTTATGATAAGTTGGAAACCGAAACCAAAGCTGGAATAGCTATTCGTCTCACTAAGCTACCTCGCACGAGTAAGAGATCAGGTACAGATGAACGTTTGCGATGAAATGTATCACAATAAAGAGGTATAATGTAAAGACTTTTTTGTGCTTCCACCCACTATTTTGCCCCGCTGTACTGACAACACTAGTGGGCGGCATGACTGTGAGGCACGAGGTACCTTAAAAAGTGAGAGTAAGGTCCTTAGTTCGCTATCCTAAGTATATCCTTCTAGAAGGTGCTACAGTGGCGTACTCCAACTATGACGTCAGATTACGACGTCACGACCATGGCGTACTCCTATGACGTCATGGCGTACTCCTATGACGTCATGG